>PVKZ01001055.1:0-282429 GCA_004027375.1 Macroglossus sobrinus | reverse complement strand
GAAGACCAGGTGCTATAGGCATAAAAAATTAAAAATAATAAATTGTAAACTGACAAGGGCCTTGTAATCTGTGAAGTCAACCAAAGGTTGCTTTTCCAAACAAACAAACAAATAAACAAACAAAAACTTCTGAATTTCACTTCAAGACTCTCACTTAGGGGGCCAGAATTCAAGAACTTTTATGTATGTATGTAATCCCCTCCCAGTGATTCTGATATGAACCAGGTTTGAGGACACTCCCATCCCATACTGTCTCTAGAGGGTCTTTGTGAGATATCTCTACATCAAAGGTATCATGATACCAGATGGAAGATCTTCAATGAATGTTGGTTCTGCCTTTCTTCCAGCTAAGCTGAACATCTATCCTCCCTGATTTCAAAGTTTTGTCCTCATCACCCCTTTAAAAGGGAGGTAAAGCAACTGAGGAACTAAAGCTCCAGCAATGAAAAGTACCTGTTCATTTCTCTTGCATTTACTTCCCAAACTTTTGTACTTTCTCAGGTGTTGATCAAATTCTTAGTGAGAAAACTAGGTCAAGTTTTTTGAGAAAAGTGAAAACTTTCTGTAGCCTTATAAAAATGATGGCTGACAAGGGAGGTCTCTAGGCTCAGAACCAAGTAGCCAATAATTGGAAAGGTCTGATAAGCTTCATTAATAAATGATGATAAATAAGGCTTACCTGTGGCCCCAAGCCAGGCCTCTTAGCAAACTAAAGAAAGCAGTGAGTCACCTACTTGTTGTGAGCTTAGTAACACTAAGAAGGCTCTCATACTTCATGTGAAATAATTTCTCTCCCACTGGATCATACCAGTAATGATTTGGAGAAGAAAAAATAACATTGCTATTCTTAGCTAGAGAGAATACCTAAGTGTAAGCACCACCAGGAATGGTAACACACTGCTTCGAAGTTTTGCTAAAGGCGGGATCATTTCCAGTAGTTTATTTTGATATATGGAGGGCAGATGAGCAAGAAATATGAAAGACTGAGAGTTAAAGAAACTGAAGTCACTCAGGGAAGGACTTCACCTGGGTATGATGCCTGAAGAACCTAGACCAATGCAAAATGCCTCTAGTCTTGGGACTTACCCGGACTTGTCTATAGAATGTGATATTCAACTGAATACATGGAAGTTAGCAACCATGATGGCTTTATACTAAGCCTAACACAAAGCCAAATCATAAATACATGAACTTACAAGTGTGAAAATGTAGACACTTAAAATTTTACTAAATAAAATTAGTTTTCATCTACTAGCTCTTTTTCATAATACATTCACGTTTTGATACTTTGGGTATAATGTCAATCATGGCAAGTTTCTTTCTGGGAAAATTTTTTCATGCATGAACTTTCTATCCCCATGTAGGAAAGCTTCATGCAAAATAGAAGTGGGTTGAGCTGTGGAAAGTTCTGGGGTAACCTCCCTTGACAATCTGTGCCTTTGGCTCATTGACGGCTTGGCTGGGCTGTTCCATGCAGCATTCTCTCTCCTCCCCAGCCCAGAGGGGCTGACCAGAGCCTGACCTCTGAGGCTGCCAGCGCATATGTAGAGAACTCCACGGGCCAGACCATCCTAAAACACTAATGATGCATTAGGGAACTGCACACCAGTAGTATTAAATTATGAATTATGCTGCTTTGTGGCACCCAGACTGATGCAAGGCACTGAAATATTAATGAACCTTGCAGATGGCTGCATCTCACACTGTTCAGCACTGCCTTGAGCCCACAGCAGTTAATAGCAAGCAGCTTTTGTTCTACATTGCACTTGGAATAAGAAACCCAGAAAATATTTTAAAAAGAAAAGCAAGGGGAAAAACATGAAATATAATAAAGCCAGAAAATAGAGAAAAAACTTCTGGTGTTAGTTGACCTACTGAAAACATAATCTTTCTGTAAAATGTGCAGAGTGAGGACGCTTGTAGACAGCAGACACTTCTGGAGCTTAACTGTGCCATCAGGTGGCCTCTCCAAGCAGGGGTTTAGCCAGAGAGAGCACACAGAAGTCAGACAGGCTCCATAGGAACACCAGTGGGGAAGAGTCATCAGGCTCAGGATGGCCATATTGTATCCTTTATGAGAATGACCTAGGAATTAATGACAGAAAAGCGAATAAATACTTCAGGAAAGGAATTAGAGGGAGAAAGCTTACAGTCTAGGAAAATCTCTCCACTAAATAGCTCACATTCCTTTCTTCCTTATCATTCTGGTGTCGCTAAGCTCCACTATGTGTTAGATGCTAACAGAGTTCAGATAAATGAAAAACTAGGTAGTTGTCTTCCACTTTAGTAGAGTGGCAGACACAGAGCTTAAACAGATAATTTCTAGTACAAGTATTTGCACCACAGAGATCCATAAAAACAGCTTTTTGGGAGACTGGGTCTTTCATTGCTGTTTTTGTCTCAGATATGAACTATTTTTAAAATGTACCCATTCCTAAAAGCAGCATGGGCCAAGGAAAGAGCCCTGAGGTTCTAGTCTGGGATCCACATACTCAAGAGTAAATCAGAAATAACAATACTACAATGGCCTTACAATGATTCTGTAAAATTAAAATGAAACCATGTCTGTCTGCTACAAATAACTGTTAATGTCAAGTTCTATCACAATTAGTGAAGATGTCCAGGTATAGGAAAATTATATACCTTCTTGATCGATATTTTTTTATCATTTTCAGTAGAGATAAGAATAGAGCAAAAGAACATAGTAAAAATTGTACCTAACCATATAAACTTCAAAATATACAAACATTATTATAAAGAGAAGTTGACAAAATCAATCACAGCCATAGTGAAATATTATAATATAACTCTTATAGAATCTCATAGATCGAGCTGAATAAAAATAAGATTTGAACAAATCAGCTCAGAAGTCTGATGTGTCCATTACTTATAGAACCTAACCCTCTACAGAGAGAGAATACATAAACTCTCCAAGGATACATAAAACATTTACAAAAGTTGACCAGGTAGGAAAAGAAGTATCAACAAATTGCTAGCAATTGATATTATGCTGTGTTGTTTAACCAACATAACTCTCTTCTCTTTTAGGCACATACTAGGATTACATTTCCTACCCCCTACCTCCTGTGGATGAGTGTGACTATGTGATGAGTGCTGGCCAATGAGTTATGAGCAGAAGTGAAATGTGTCACTTCTGGCCTGGACCATTCAACTGACGATGGAGAAACCCTTCAGTTTTTTGTCTTCCTCTCTCCCTTAACCTCTGACATAGCAAATGGCAACATTTGAAATTGTCACTATTTTATTAACCAAGGTGTCTAAGAAACTACAATGAGCAGGTCCTACTGCCAAACTTTGAAGATCATATAGGGTAGGCAAGATATAAATTTTGTTGTTTTAAGTCGCAGAGATTTGGGGATTATTTGTTATGGTAGCGTAAACTAGCCTATCTTGACTAACACATTCTTAAAACAATATTAAATTAATTACAAATGATTCACCAAATATAATTCTTAAATTATGGTAGAAAAAAAGAGCCTGAATAATTCATGAGTTTAAAAAATGCAATGCAAAGGTTTTAACTCATCAAAATAAAGCTGTTCCATATCAAAACTTTAGAATGTAAAGCACACTAATCAATGAGACAGAAAATAAATGAAGTAAGCCTGTAATTCAGGATAGAATAAAGAATAGATAGAAATGCGATAGAGATTAACTAAAGAAAGTCAAAGGTAAAAATTAATGAGAGAAAATATATGAAAAGAAAAGCAAAAAAGTAAAAAAGTGACACTAAAATTATTTATTTATTTATTTATTTATTTATTTTTAATTTTTTAGGTGAGGCAAAAGTTGTTCCAACTTTTCTGAGAGAAGAGTTGTGACTCTCCCTTGAGGGGGTAGGTAACAGTCAACTTTCCAGTGACCTTTCTTGCCACAGAATAGACAAGGGCCTGGAGGAGGATGGGGTTTAGGGCAACATTTGTCCCAGTGTCCCTCCTTGCCATACTTAAAGCAAGGGCTCGAAGGGGCCTTGAGGTGTCTGCCCTAAGGGGTTTCTTATTTCTGTGGGATCCCTGGATAGCTGCTGCCAGCATCTGGCATTTAGCCTGATCCCTTTTAAGTTGTTCATTTTTTGTTTCCTCATCTCTATTATTCAAAAATTTAAAGGCAGCATTTAAGAGGTCCCTTTGTGGGGTTTGAGGGCCATCCTCCAGCCTTTGTAATTTGCGTCCGATATCAGGGTCCAAATGAGAAATGAGTATATAGTAAAAGGAGGCCTTCCACTGAGGGGTCTAGTTTAGTGTATTTTTGGAGAGCCTTTGTTAAACAAGACAGAAAAAGGGTGGGATTTTCATCTGTACCTTGGTTGACCTCTGAGTTTTTCATAGTCCACTCCCTTGTGAGCCACTTTTTGAAGCCCTGCTGTGAGGCAAGTTACCATATGATTTCGGTGTTGGCAACCTGGGGAATCTGATAGTTCCAGTTGGGATTCCATCTGAGGACTGCTACTGTTCCAACCAGCTGTTGATTATCTTGCAGATGGAGGTTATCAGCCTGAAGTTGAGTGGCCAGCCAGACGCTCTCTTTTCCTTGGGGGTGGGGGAGTAGAGAAAAGGATTATGTAGAGGTCATGTTAAATAAGATCATAGAATTGAGTTAGGTATTCAAATTCCTTGGCATAAGTGGTGGGGTCAGTGGAGAATGGCCCCAACTTTTTCTCAATTTGAGAGAAATTGGCCAGAGGGAAAGGGACATAAATGCAGGCTATACCCTTGGCTCCTGCAACTTTCCTTAAAGAGAAAACAGTAGCAAGCTCCTGGGGATGAGCCCAAGAGCATGTGTGAGGGGGGAGAAGTGTTCTGAGAGATTTGAGTTGGACTCATCAGGAGCTGAAGGGTTAAAGAAGAAAGGAGTGAGGGAGGGGTTTGTGAGCTTAGTAAACTAGGAAGAACTGGGATTTCCTTAAAAGGATAAAAGTAATCTAACAAATAGAATAGTAAAACACAATTCTCACCAAGGTCATGAACAAGACAAAACACCCATGATTCTAACAAACATTATACTGAATACACTAGAGTAATCAATAAGACAATAAAAGAAATGAAAAATTAAAAATGTTAAGAGATTAAAAATTTTTTTCTTATGGGTATGATTGTCTATTTAGAAAATCCTAGAGAATCTACACAGAACCAATAAAACTAATAAGAGAACCCAAGAAGGCTATTGTACAACAGATTCACATACAAAAGTCAGTAGTGTTCCTACCATGCAGAAATAACCAATCATAAAATGTAACAGGAAAAAAAGAATAACACTCAAATTATGCAGAACAGGTGGGAAACCTAACATAACATAATCTAAGATATCTAAAAAATGGTATGAAAGCTGCTAGGAATAAAATACAAAATATGCTTGATGGATATGAAAGAAAACTAATAGAGTATATCACATTTGTAGATGCACAGATTCAAGAATCATAAAGATGTCAATTCTTACAAAATCAATAATAGTTTTTAAAATACCATAGACCAACAACAGACATGAGAAGATAGAATGTTGTAATAAGTGAATTTGTAGACAAGTAGAAATTATCCAATTGAAAGAAAGGAAAGAAAAAATGGAGAAATATGGGAAAAAAACAAAAATCTGTGGACAAAAATCAAGCAGCTAATATATATGCAATAAAAAGAATAAAACAAAGAGAAGGGGGTACAAAAAATTTTGAAGAAATAGTGCCTGATAGCTTACCAAATTTGATGAAAAAATTGACTTATAGATCTAAGAAGATAAAAAAAATCAGAAATAGGTTAAACAAAAAAACACCACATTTGGGCACATTTAAATGAAACTTCTAGAATCTAATATAAAAATAAAATCACAAAAAAACAGTAAAAAAATGAGTCAATATATATAAGGAAACAATGATATGGTTAGCAGTTAACTTTCAAATCAGAAACAAAAGAGGCCAAAAGAATTGGAATGATGTATTTAAAGTGATGAAGGAAAAAAAGCAGGCAAGATAAGTAACCACTGGAACTTTCCCTCTGCAGGTGGAAGGAGAAAAAAATAATTAATTAGAGATGTGAATTTTTGGCAGAGACAAAGGATTTCATTTTCAGTATTTCCATGGTTGTAAGTCCAGAGAGCATAACTTCAAAAATAAAATTTTAGTAGTAACTTGACTTCCCTACAGCCATCACAGAGAGCTGTGTGAGAAATTCATTGTAACTTTGTTGACAAATATAAATTTGACATTTACAGAGAACACATTGCATATAAGGTTGGATCTCCTTGGTTCCTGAAAAATGCTCTTATCGCAGTTTGAAAGGCATATAGACCATGAGAAAAAGGAACATTTTGTGGGCCAGACACCCCCATGAGAATGAGTCAGGGATCCAGGCAAGAACTGAGGAAATGTCAAGGTGACTCGTTGAGGATTTTTGCACATCCCACACCTGCAGCTGGCTCCAGTGGCTCCCCTCCAACTGTAAAGCCAGACATATTTCTCTGTGGTTTAGTTTCTATTGATAAAGCAGATGCATCTCTCCAGGATTCCCTAGTCTCTCCAGTGTAATGTATTATGTCAAGTTCCTCCCATCTACCCCAACCACCCTGAATGAATCACACAGCCTGATTTATGAGAAAACATCTCCATAAGTATCCACTGCTTCTCCAGGTCATGAGCCCCTCTTTGGGCTGTGCTGTGTCACCACAAGCACAGATCCTGGCTGAGACTAACCACAGGAACTACAGTCCCTCAGGGTTTTCTCTGCAGCAGCTCTGCAGTGGGGGTGTTGATAGATGGGACAGGCAGCAGCATGGGGAGAGCCTTAAACATGGAACCCACCTCAACTCCTGCAATGGCCTTTTGAAGGTGTCCACTTGGCTAGGCTGTAAGCCCCAATTATTCAAACATTCAACTAAGATGTCACTGTAAAGATACTTTGTCGATGTGTCTAAAGTCCATAATAAATTAATATAATATGAGGGTAATTAAGGTCTTCCAGATGATTGCATCAGATCTGTCTAGATTATCTGTCACAGAACTGATGCAGTCAGCTGAAAGACCTTAAAAGAAGAGCCAAAGCTTCCCCAAAGAAGAGGAAACTCCATGTGTGGACAACTACAGGGCCCAAACTTCAGCTGTTCTTCTTGGCATCTGCCCCGAGAAGGTCACACATGCCCAGCCAGCCCACAATTGTGTACTTTGATTCGTTACAATAAATCTCTTTATATTGTCTCCCAAGGTTCCTCTTCTCCTGTTGAACCCTGCCTGACACACCAGTACTTCCTCACTCTCTCCTTAGTCCCATGTATAGAAGTCTTTACTGAATGGCTGGGGAAAATCTAGTTGTGAAAGGAGAAATGAGAATCTTTATGTTTACATAGTCCAAGGTGAACTTAACCCTTCTCTGGTGTGCTTAGACTTTTCCCTTCTCTTCAATAGTAATTTTTTTTTCAAATAGCCACTATTTGTACCTATATCCACTTTGAAAAATTTAAACACACACACACACACACACACACACACACACACACTCTCTCTCTCTCTCTCTCTCTCTCTCTCTCTCTCTCTCTCTCTCTCTCTCTCTCTCCTAAAGATAAACATTAATTCTCTGAGACAGTATATGCTAAACTCAGAAAAAGAGAAATATTATCCCAATTGCTTCATGATTCACAGGATCATCCTATCCCACAGTGGAATATGTACTAATATGCATTTTTAATGTTAGTTTCTTTCATTCACCCATACTCAGATTATGTGTTCTTTCATTTGTAAAAAATAAAATGAACCACATACTTCCTATATGTTACTTCCCTAGCTGCCACAGATGAGGCTGACATTTTAATCACCATGACAGAAGCTTGACTGAGTGCAGACATAGACCAAGCTTTCTCAGAACTGCTTTGGCTGGAAGCCTGAGAAGAGGGAGTTTCCTTCTCTATTTGATACACACTATAATGGAGACTTTGTTCACAGTCCTGTCACATAATCTTAATTTCTTTACCTTACATAAAAAAAAAATATGTGGTCATCTTGACAGCAATTATCAGTCTCTTTTCTCTTGTTATTCTAGTCTGAACTCCTTGCTCCAATACAAAGTCCTGCCCAGGTAGTTCTAATGTTCCACAAGGGTGGCTTCATGCATTTGGGAATCAATCCTTTATGCATCCTCTTGACATCCACCAGTGTACTATTTTCTGTGAAGGAAGTCTCTGAGGCACCAGAGTAGCCCTACACCCCTTGGAGTCCTTGATGCTCACAAGGCTTGTGGTTTCTGGGGTTACATATCCAAAGGCCCCTTTGGTTCAGCAGTCTTCCTTATCACCTGTAAATCACTGAAGTGCTACCTTGAGACCCAGTGTCAACAAAAACAAAAGACACTGTTGGGAGCCATTCTTGCTGAATGCCCTGCAGACAGGTTTGGAGTTGGCTGCAAGCTAGAAGTTTGCAGAGCAGGTGGGCTCGTTAATGGATAGCTTGTTACTGAAAGAGGAAGAAGGGCTTAATGGATAGCTTGTTAGTGAAGGAAGAAGTTTGGCTTAATGGAAGGAGTTGAATGTTCCTTGCCCCAGGAAATAAGAGACATTCCTTGCCCCAGGGAATAAGAGACAAAAACAGGAACAAGGATGTTTTGAGAGAACTTATGTAAAGGTCAGCAATCATTTGCATTTGTGTGGGTGTTGCTTCTCCTACTCTTCCAAGGGTATATATATATGCTGTGCTAAATAAACTCGGGGCTCAGTAATCACTGTTAGCCCTCCTGACTCTATCTTCTGTCTCTCTCTCTCTTTTTTTCTCAATCCTCACTCCCCCTCTCGGGAACTGTTCACTCTTAGTCGACTGGCCCCAGCAAGACACAGAGCAGACTTCTTGTTTTTGTTTTGTTTGTAGGTTTGTTTATATTCATCCTCTCCCTAGGACTCAGGTATAAACCCAGGAAAGGCAAGGACCCAAACAAACCTGTGAGAGCTACTCTTTTCTACTAGAGCTGCTCTCTAGGTAGCTCTTCAGCAGGTAACAACTATAAACCACTAGATGAAATACAGTAGTAGCAGGAAAGAAAAAAGAAAGGAAGGATGGGAGGAAGGAAGGAAGGAAGGAAGGAAGGAAGGAAGGAAGGGAGGAAGGAAGGAAGGAAGGAAAGAAGGAAGGAAGGAAGGAAGGAAGGAAGGAAGGAAGGAAGGAAGGAAGGAAGGAAGGAAGGAAGGAAGGGAGGGAGGAAGGGAGGGAGGGAGGGAGGGAGGGAGGGAGTGATGGAGGAAGACCTTCAGCCCAAAAGTACTAGCAGGGGAACAAAGATAGTCTGGAACTTAGAAGAATGGAAACAAAGGGTAAGCTCCAGGTTTAATCACTTTTAGTCTGAGGTCAGAGCACACATCAAACCTCTGTCTTTCTGACCTGAAGAAATTGATTAAAGTGATCCTGGAGCTTAGAGAAGGTGAGTCTGGAATTCTCTGGCCACTACAAACTAAGCATGGGCAGAGAGGTAGCCGGCAGTCCAGTTAAAGAGGAAAGAACTAGACTAAGATTAGAATGACTGCTCAAGAGACAGAGTTTGAAGTCTGAGACCAACTAAATTAATTTTAATAAAACAAAACATCACACCCATTAGAGGAATATTCCAGAATATAGAGCCTCCACAACAGACATTCACAGTGATTAGAACACAACCTAAAATTATCTGACATATAAAGAAACTAGAAAGTGTGACATACTTTCAAAAGAAAAAACAGACAACCTGATATAACCCAGATGTTAAAATTAGCACACAAAAACTTTAAAGAAGCTACAATAACTATGATCAACAAATAACTACTCTTAGTGAATAAAAATGTAGGAATTCTCAGCAGAGAAATAGAAAATATTTAAAAATCCAAGTGGTAATTCTGAAACTCAAAAATATTGTACTTAAATTAAAAAAATGAAAATATTTATTAGCTTAATAAACATAACAGAGAAAACATTCAGTGAACTTGACTAAAGGTTAGTAGAAACTATCCAATCTGCAGAGAGAAAATAAACATGGGAAGATATTGACAACTTAGATAAAATGAACAATTGTCTTTAAAATTAAAACAACAAAACTGACACAAGATGAAATAAAAATTTTAAATAGCCATAAGTGTATTTAAAGATTGAATTTATTATCAACATTTTCCACAAATGAAGCTCCAGACATAGATGATTTGACTGAATAATTCCATCAAACATTAAAAAAGAAATAACACTAATCTATACAAAATCTTCCAGGAAATAGAGAACAAATGTTCTAAACTTGTTTTATGAGGCCAGCACAACACTAATATCAAAATATGATAAAAAATCACAAGAAAAAAATGCAAGTCAACATCCTTCATGAAAATATTTGCAAAACTCCTTAATAAAATATTAACAAATTGAATCTAGTAATATATTAAAAGAATAATACATTACAACCGAATCAAATTTACAGCAGGATTGAAGAGCTGAAATTACATTCAAAATTTGATTATTGTAATCTAACAATTTAACAAAATAAAGGTGAAAAACAACATTATTATGTAAATAGATGCAGTAAAAGTATTTGACAAAATTCAGCATAATAAAAACTCTGAACAAAATAGGAATAAAAAAAATTGTCCTTATATAATAAAGGACATTTATAGAAAACCTATAGTACTAAATTATAAACAACAAATGTTTTCTACTGAAGCCAGGAATGAGGTGATGATGCCTATTCTCTGCATTTCTATTCAATAGCATACTAGAGGTCACAATAATGCAATAAGAAAAGTCATAAAAATTAGAAAGGAAGAAGAAAACTGTCCCTAATAGCCCAGGTGATCATTAGTAGGAGATTAGATGAATAAAATGTGGTATAATCATATGATGGATACTACTCAGCAATAAAAAGTGAATAACTATTAATATACAGAACAGCATAGTTGAATCTCAAAAACATAATGCTGTGTAGGGGAGAAGAAGCCTTATGTGAGAGAGCACATACTGTTTGCTTCTATTTATATGAAATTATGAACAGGCAAAACATCTATGGTAGCCTCTGGGTGTGTAAGAAAGAGAATTTTTTAAAAAGAGCCCAGAGGAATTTTATTGGGTGATGGTCACAACATTCTGTATCTTGATAGGGTTTGTGAATTTAGATTTTACAGTAAAAAGAAAAAACTCTAAAAAAATAAATATTGAACTTTAGTTACTAATGTCTGCAATTTACTTTGAAACACACCCTCCAAAAAACAATATGGACTGATAGTTGGAGAGCGAGATGGATAGATATATGACAAAGCATGTATAGTAAATTGTAATGATAAAATCTATATGATATATATATCTATATATCTAGATAGATAGATAGATAGATAGATAGATAGATAGACAGATCAAAAGCAAGCTTTGCTTCCTTTTCTCCATCTTCTCCAATATTCATTCTTTCAAGCTAAATTTAGTATCTACTGTATGTCAGGCACTGTGGTAGGTGTTGTGGATGTAAGAGCGAGCAAAACAGCCCAGACCCATGCCCTTATGAACTTTAAATTCTAGAGGGGCTGATAAACAATCTCGAAAAGTTGAAAATAATCTTAATGTAAAATAATAAGGTAATTTCAAAAGATAAGTTATGGTATAGCCAAATAAAGAACTATTCTGCAGGTCTTAAATTTCATTTTTGAAAAATTTTTTTACTGACATGGTAAAATATTTACACAAGTAAAATTATAAGGTTGGTTCCAAAGTTAAATTTTGGCAGATTCCTGTTTACATTAGGAAAAAATGAATTACAACTATATAAAGTATACATATTTCCAACCAACCATAGATAACATGCACCTTAAGAACTCTGTGATTAAATCACAATTAACAAAGCCAAGTTTTCATCTCCTTAAAAAACTTTTTACAAATGTTTACAAGGCACTTGGTGTAAGAAAGTTGAAACACCTGATTCAAAAAACAACCAAAAAATGATTTAAGTGAGAGTTCATAGGTAAGGGCCAACCTGGGAAAATTACAACATGAAATACAAATGCTAGGACCTGGGTCTCCAATAAGAGACACAAGCAAAAGTCAGAAAATGTCTATACTACCCAAAAACAATCTACAGATTCAATGTGATCCTTATCAAAATTCCAATGACATTTCCACAGAACTAGAACAAATAATTCTGTAATTTGTATAGAACCACAAAAATCCCTGAATGGCCAAAGTAATCATGAGAAGGAACAAAACCAGAAGTATTATGCTCTCTGATTTCAAACTATAGTAATCAAAGCTATACTATAAAGCTATAGTAATCAAAATAGTATGGTATTGGTATAAAAACATATAAAATTCAATGTAACAGAACCCAGAAATTAACCCACACATATATAGTCCATTAATTTATGAAAAAGGGAGCAAGAATATACAATGAGGAAAGGACATTCTCTTCAATAAATGATGCTGGGAAACTAGACAGATACATGCAAAAGAATGAAACTTGACCACTATCTTACACCATACATAAAAATTAACTTAAATGAATTAAAGACTTAAATGTAAGACTTGAAAACATAAGCTCTAAAAACTATATGAACATAAATTTTTTATAACTACAGATATAAAGAAGAAGCCACTTGGAGATTGGTAGGAGGGGTTGAGACCCAAAACAGGCTGGCCTTGCATCCACATGCAGCCTTCAAGAATCGGAAGGAATATCTTGGCTACAGAGGTTTCTCCCCTGAACTGCAAGGAGGTGCAGCCCCACACCAAACTCTCTGGCTTGGAGAACTAGTGCCAGGAGAGTAACCCCCAAATCCTGCAATGAAAATCAGTCAGGATTCTGTCCATCTAGATGAGAGGGAAGGCAGCTAGAAACCCAGTTATCCTCTTAAAGAGCCTGTGCACAGATGCTTTCACTCCTAGACACTCGTCCTGGGCTTTGACAGAGGGGCAGTGGCTGGGGAGGTACCAAATATGTACAGGGAGAGACTGAGTTGTGTGACTTCAGGGTGAGAGATGGAGGAAAAGCCACCATTGTTCCTGTGTTGAGCCCTCTTTCCAAATGTCCAAATCTAAATTTTCATTGACCTGTTGAGTTCCGCTAACTCTATTGGGACTCTGCCCAACCCATCTTGTGAAAAATGCCAGAGGCTTTTTCACAGTTGGCAGGCAGCAGTTGTTGGCCTGCATTACAGTTTTCCTTGGACAACTCTCAGGGGTCCCCAGGGAAGATGGCAGCTGGCTTCAGTGGGCTCTGAGTCTTTTTCAATTTGAGGCCAGGTTCAGCACTGGCCTCAAATTGAATCTGCCTTAACCCATTGAACACCACTCATCCCATACTGGTGAGTCCCTGCCTAATCCAACATCTGTACTGCCCATATCACCTGAAGCTCTTCTAGCAGCTTAACTTTAAGCAGGTAGTGAATAGCTGGCAGGCCTAGGGGTTCCCTGGGTCTTTTGCTGAGCTACCCCAAGCCTGGTACTGGTGACAGCCAACCTCAATTCACAGCCTGGCCTTTCCAACACAACTTCAGATCCAGCATAAGCAGCAACCAACCACAGATTGCTTTGTAGATCCTACCAGGTAGTTCTGGACAAGTCCCAGGCAGCAGTTGACATTGTCCTGCACATGAGCCCCTTCCAAAAGGCATTAGAACCAACTCACCTGGTGGCCAGCTTCAAAGCATAATAGAACATGGTCCAGTTAGACCCACAAGGGCATCCCCAAAGGGTCATCTCAGCAGGCACCAGAGCCCACTGGAGCAAATCTCATCATGTGGTGTCAGCCCACACACAGTAGTTCATACACTGTGGTTGTGATCCTTCCTCAGAGCCAGTAAGCCTGAGGGTCAGTTCCAACCACTGATGTGCCAACAGCAATCAAGACTCAACTACAGTAGAGCACACACAACCCACATAAGGGACACTCTTGGAGTACCTGGTTCTGGTAACAAGGGAAACTGAATTGCCTGGCACCAAAGGAAACCTATCACATTAGGCCTCCCTGACAATACCAGTAGAGGTAGCATATCTACTTAATACATAGAAACACAGAGAATCAGCCAAAATGAGAAAACAAACAAACAAACAAATGAAAATGTCTCAAATGAAAGAATATGGGAAAAGGCCAGAAAAAGAACTAAATAAAATGGAGGCAAGCAATCTACCAGATACAATGATTATAAAGATGTTTAAAGAACTTACTGAGAACTTAAACAAAGAGATAGCAAGCATAATAAGAATATAGAAACCACACACACACACACACACACACACACACACACACACACACAAAACAGTCAGAAATGAAAAATACAAGGACAAAAATGAAAAATATACTAGAAGAAATCAACAGCAGATTAGAAAAAGCAGAGGATCAAATCAGTGATTTAGAAGACAAGGTAGCAGAAAATATCCAATCTGAATGAAAAAAAGAAAAAAATTTAAATGAGGAAAGTTTAAGGGACCTCCAGAACAACATCAATCATAATATTCTCATCATAAAGATGGTAGAGGAGAAGAGAGATAGCGAAGAATTGAGAACTTATTTGAAGAAGTATTGACTGAAAACTTCCCTAATCTGGCAAAGGAAATAGACATACAAGTACAGGAAGTACAGAGGCCAAAAGAAGATGAACCCAAAGAGGCTCACACCAGGACAAATCATACTTAAAATGCCAAAGGTTAAAGACAAAGAGAGAATCTTAAAAGCAGCAAGAGAAAGCCAGTTAGTTAACACATTAGATCAGATTAATGTAATTGATGTTTTTAAAGTTTTTCACTCCAAAGCAGTAGAATATACGTTCTTTTCAAGTGCACATGGAACATTTTCCAAGATAGACCACATGTTAGGCCACAAAACAAAAAAATTAAAATCATATTAAGTGTCTTCTCCAATCATGAAGGTATGAAACTAGAAATAAATTATAAGAAAAAAACACAAACACATAGAGGCTAAGTAACATGCTACTAAATGATGAATGGGCTAACAATGAGATCAAGGAAGAAATCAAAAGATACCATGAGACAAATGAAAATGAAAACACAATGACCCAAAATCTATGGGGCACAACAAAAGCAGGTCTAAGAGGAAAATTCATAGCAATCATGCCTACCTCAAAAAAACAAGAAAAATTTTAATCTAATAATCTAATTTTACATCTAAAGGAACTAGAAATAAAAAAAAAACAAAGCCCAAAAGGTGTAGAAGGAAAGAAATCATAATAATCAGAATGGAAATAAACAAAATAAGCTGGTTCTTTGAGAAGACAAACAAAACTGATAAACCTTTAACCAGGCTTACAAAGAAAAAAAGAGAGAAGACTCAAATAAAATTGGAAATGAAAGAAGTGACAAATGAAACCATAGAAATGCAAAGGATTATAAAAAAGTTATATGGACAATTATATAATGACAAATTTGACCATCTGGAAGAAATGGGTACATTCTTAGAAACATACAATCTTCCAAGACTAAATCAAGAAGAAATAGAAAATCTAAACAAACTGATTACTACTAACAAAATTGAATCAGTAATAATAATTTTTAAAAATTCTCCACAAATGAAAGTCTTCTACCAGGTAGTCTCACAGGTAAATTTTATCCAACATTCAAAGAATTAATACCTATTCTTCTCAAACTATTCCAAAAAATTCAAGAATATGGAAGTCTCCCAACTTCATTTTATAAAGCCACCATTACCCTGATTCCAAAGCCAGATGAAGACTTTTCAAAAAAAAAAAATTATAGGCTGATATCCCCAATAAAAATAGGTGCAAAAATTCTCAACAAAATATTAGCAAACCAAATTCAGCAATACATTAAAAAGATCATACAACATGATCAAGTGGGATTTATTCCTGTGATATAAGATTGGTTCAATATCTGCACATTCATTGACATAATATACCACATTTAAAAAAATGAAGAATAAAAATCATATGATTATATTACTTGACACAGAAAAAATGTTTGACAAAATTCAGCATCCATTATGATAAAAACTCTCAGCAAAGTGAGAATAGAGGAATCATATCTCAACATAATAAAAGCTATGTATAACCAACTTACGCTAATTTCATACTCAACACTAAAAAGCTAAAAGTGTTTTCCTGACAGTCAGTAACAGGACAAGAATGTCCACTTTAACTATTTCTATTCAGCCTAGTATTAGAAGCCCAAGCCACAGCAATTGTACAAGTAAAAAAAAATAAAAGCATCTAAATTGGAAAGGAAAAAGTAAAATCTGTTGTTATTTGCCAATGACATGATACTACATATGGAGAACTCCAAATATTCCCCCAAAAACTATTTGAACAATAAATTAATTCAGTAAAGTAGCAGGATACAAAATTAATATCCAGAAAAATGGTTGCGTTTCTATACACCAATAACAAATTTTCAGAAAAAGAAATTACAAAAACAATTTCATTTACAATTGCATGCCATAAAATAAAATAAATAAAATAAAATAAAATAAAATAAAATAAAATAAAATAAAATACCTTGAGATAAACTTAACCAAAGTGATAAAGACTTATACTTGAAAAATTATGACATTGAAGAAAGAAAATGAAGAAGATACAAATAAATGAAAGCATATATTGTGCTAATGAACAAGAAGAATAAACATCATTAAAATGTTTATACTACCCAAAGCAATTTATAGATTAAATGCAATTCTTATCAAAATACCAGTGATATTTTTGCAGAACTAGAACAAATAATTCTAAAATTGATATGGAGCCACAAAAGACCCCAAATAGCCACAGCAATCTTGAAAAAGAAGAAGATAATTGGAGGTATCACATCACCTGATATTAAACTATACTACAAGGCTATAGTAATCCAAACATCATGGTACTGGCATAAAAAAACAGACACATAGATAAATGGAAGAGACTAGAGAGCCCAGAAATAAACCCATGTTTATATGGTCAATTAATCTATGACAAAGGAGGAAAGAATAGACAATGTGGTAAAGACAGTCTATTTAATAAGTGATGTTGAGAAAACTGGAGAGATACATGTAAAAAAATAAAACTAGACCATCTTCTTCCACCATATAAAAAAAAATCTCAAATGGACTAAAGACTTTAATGTAAGACCCAAAACTAAAATTCCCAGAGGAAAACATAAACAGTAAACTCTCTGACATTGCTCTTAGTAATATTTTTTCAGGTATGTCATTTCAGGGAAAGAAAACAAGAAAAAATAAACAAATGGGACTACATCAAACTAAAAAGTTTTTTCACAGCAAAGAAAACCATCAACAAAAAGAAAAGATGACCTACTAAATGAGAGAAGATATTTGCCAATGATACATCTCGTAAGTGGTTAATATGTAAAATTTATAAAGAACTCATGCAACTTAATACCCAAAAAACTAACAATTCAATTAAAACATGGGTAGAGGACCTGAATAGACATTTGTCCAAAGAGGACATACAGATGGCCAATAGATATATGAAAGCTGCTCAGTATCACCAGTAATCAGAGAAATATAAATTAAAACCACAATGAGATATCGCTTCACATCTGTCAGAATGACTATCATCAATAAATCAAGAAAAAAGAGTTGGCTAGGATGTGGAGAAAAGAAAATCCTTGTGCACTGTTGGTGGGATTGTAAAATGGTGCAGCCACTATGGAAAACAGTATACAGGTCCCTCAAAAGTTTAAAAATAAAACTACTCTATGACCCAGCAATTCCACTTCTGGGTATTTATTCGAAGAAGTCTAAAACACTTATTCAAAAAGATATATGCATTTTTATGTTCAAAGCAGCATTATTTACAATAGCCAAAATATAAAAGCAAGCAAGTGTTCATCATTAGACAATTAAAGAAAATTGGTTTATATATACAATGGAATATTACTCAGCCATAAAAAAATGAATTTTACTATTTGCGATGACATGGATGGACCTGGAAGGTATTAAGGTTAAGTGAAATAAGACAAAGACAAATATCATATAATTTCACTCACATGTGAAATCTAAAGAATAAAATAAAATAAAAACAGACTCATAGATTCAGGGAATGGTGGCCAGATGGAAAGGGTTTGGGAGGCATGGCAAAAAAAGGTGAAGAGATCAAGAAGTACAAATTGGTAGTTACAAGATAGTTACAGGAATATAAGTAAAGCATGAGGAGTATAGTCAATAATATTGTAATAACTGTATATAATGGCAAGTGGGTACTAAACTAATTGGGGAGATCAGTTGATAAATGATCTATCTAACCACTCTACTGTACACCTGAAATTAAAATAAAATAATATTGAATGTCAATTCTAATTGAAAATTTAAAAAAAGGTCAGGGGAGAAATGAAGGAGAATACGAGGTTCAATCTTCCAGACATAAAACAAAAAAGTCATGAGGATGTGATATATAGCATAGGGAATATAGTCAAAAATATTGTGATAGCATTGCACAGTGTCAGATGGTTACTGGACTTATCATGATCACTTCTTTAGGTATAAAATTATTGTATAACTATTATGTACACCTGAAACTAATACTATATTGTATGTTAGCTATATTTTAATTAAAATATTTAAAATAAAAAACATTATTTGGGGAAGATAGCCATCTTACCAATATAGAGTTATTCAACAAATAAACAACATATATCTATTTATTTATGTCTTCTTGAAATTTCCAGCAATATTTTGGAGTTTTCCGTTTAGAATCTTGAAAGTATTTTATCACATTTATTTTTATATATTTGACTTTGCAAACCTATGATATTTTAAATTTTAATTTCAGGGTTTTTTTTAATTGTGGAATTTCAGTTTAGTATATTGTTTTTATATTTGGCCAGCTTTTCTAACTTTGCTTATGTTTAATGTTTACAGATTTTATATATACAAGTTTATCACTTGCAAATAGAGTAATTTTTAATTTATTTTTTCCAATTGTTATACTTTCATTTCCTCTTTCCTTTTGTATCACACTGCCTTGGGTATCTCGTGCTATTTTGAATAGAATAGAGACATTCTTGACTTTTCCTGATATCAATGGGTAAATGTTCAATATTTTTTATTAAAATAATGTTAACTGTTGTATTTCTTAAATACATGCTTTTTTCAAAGTAAGATAGTATCTTTCTACTTCTAATTTACTCAAAGATTTTGTGAGTTTTAGCTCTGGAGAGTAATTTGCAATGTGTTAACACCCATCCAGTTGGCCGTGTCCTCTTCTTGTCACTTTCATATGACTATCCCATATGTGAGTCTCTGGATTCAACCCTCTTCTAAGCTTGAAACATTAATCATGTTTTTTAAGCCAAACTCAGGATTTGCCATCAAAATATTTCTTAGAGACGAAAGAAAAGTCAATTAACTGGCTTTGATATTAGTCCAAACTGCATTTGCAGACAGCAGCTTGAGTTATTTTGCCTTGAGTTACAAAAAATAATTGTTTTTTCACAAATTAACCAAATTATCCATGATAAAGTGAAAGAAAAGTTTACAACTTGGTGATGGGGTCATTTTCCTGAAATATTCAGTTTAGTCCCAAAGTGATGGCCAGAGAAAAGAGAAAGAACTTCCATAAGAGGGTTCACTGATTTTCAGCATTTTTCCATAGTCAACTACATTAGTTTTTGGTATTTTATATAGCTGATGACATGGGTGACAGGGGAGCATTCAAGTCACAGAGAAAAGTCAATGAAATCTTTTCATCATTTGCTTCTCTAGTGAGGAGACTCAACCTAAAACGGAAGCCATAAAAGTGGCAGACTACACAGAGCCATTTATGGTGCTGTGGCACAGAACTGCCACCTCCAGGTCTCACCTGTGACCATCCCTGCCTTACACTCTCTACATCTGCTTCCCCCAACCTAAGCCCACACCAGGCTTGCTGACCTTCTTTGGCCCAGGGACTGCAAATCAATCTTGAAATGAAACAGAAAGCACTTAACCCCTTAGCCTACCCCCAGGTGAGGTCTTGTATTAAGACCATGTGGAAGGAGGTGGAACAGGAAGTTTCCTGCCTTGTTAACAGGTCACTAGTACTTCACAGTTGAATGTTCATAAGCCTTACTTAGCCTCAGTTTTCTCATCAATCAACATAGGAATAATACTTCTTATTTTAAAGATTATATTAAACAAGACAATGTTTTTTAGGTGATGATGACTTTTCCTTTACCTTCTCCCTCTCTTTTGTATATTCCTATAGTAAAAAGAGACTTAAAAGTACCCTGAAGAGTAGCTGGAGACTACAGAGAATGGTATGTGGAAATGTGCCTAAAACAATTAGATGTTCACTGGAACTTTTCCTCTCTTGAGACTGACCCAGAAATCAAGGACCCAGAGCTGGTCACTGAGCTCCTGCATGGTACTTTGGCATCCCTGGGAATGCTGCCTTGCCATGCCAAGTATGCCTGCTGACCACATTCCCAACTCCCTGCCCCTTTATACCAATGGGGATCCCGTGTGCCAGCCCCTAAGCCTTGAGTGTGCTTTGGCTCCTGAGATTGGATGTTCACCTTGAGTCCTACTCCACAATCCTGTTCCAAGAAGAGGCTTAGTTCTATTTTCCCTTAGGTTAGTTTGGTAAACCACGTGCTCGCCGTTTCCCACCATGGAGATATCCTGCTCCCAGGCAGGACCCTCCCAGGGATGGCAGCAGGTCTTCGTTTATGAATGTGGTACCATGCTCTGCCCGTCCATAAAGGAAAAAAAATAGCTCATCTTTGAGTTGAGAGACAGAGTCAGTATGGAACTGCTATATGCAGCTGCCCTAGCCACACCTCCAAATAACTTTGGGAAGATGAGCCTGAAGATGTTTGCCATATGCACCACTCATGATGTGGGTTCTTCTCATGGCTGGTTCTGCATTCCCATTCCGGCCATTTTTCTTGGAGAAAATGTTTCTGTCAAGTTGAGCATTGCCATCAGCTCCCTTGGTTTGAGGTCCTTCAATGGGCAATGAAATCAAAGAAACAACAGAAGAACATAAGCAGGACACACCATGGATTCCTCTGTGGACTCTAAATGTGGGTGGTTTCACTTCACTGGGTCCTGGGGATGCAATGCAGAGTCAGAACAGTGTGCTTGGAGGTGGGGCAGAGAGCAGAGCCCATGGCCCTGACTAGGTCCTGCAAGATTCATTCCAGCAAGTTTCTTCTCTGTTTGCATAGGCAGGACAGTCAAGAAAACCTACAAGGATCTTGGGAGGCTGAAGGAATAATGATCATTCATTTCTAGCCCCAATTCATTTCTGTGGTGCAGTTGCCAGGATGAAAACTATAAGAAGTGGCCTATCTGTCTGTTCTATGCCTACAAGAGGGTGAGGTAAAAGGTGATCCCAACCTCAGCTTTCTTCACTGCCCTGCCACCTCCTCCTGTGGCAGCAACATGCTCTTCTATAAGCCAACCTTTCCATTTCCCCATTAAAAGTGAAATCTAACTCTCCTCCCCACCATTTGGGCTAGACTTAGTAATTTGCTTAACCAACAGTGTGAGAAGAAAATGATATTTTGAGACTTCTGAGTTTAAGTTATGACAAGCTTTACAGCTCCCACCTGAGTCCCTTGAAATGTTTGTCCTTGGGATACAACAGCTTCCATTATGTAGAAAGCCTAGCCACATGGAGAGGCTGTGTGTAGGTGCTTCAGCTGACAACTGCAAGTGAGCTCCAAGCCAACAGCCAGCTCAACTGCCAAGGAAGGAGGATGCCCTCTTTGATATTCAACCAACTCAGCCTTTATCTGACTCCCACCTTGGCTTCCTTATAGCTGCAACCCAGAGACCCAAGATAAGATCCCCTCGTTGAATTCAATCAATCCACAGAACCAGGAGAGTGCTGGATTAAACCTTTAAATTTTGTGGTGTCTTGTTAAGCAGCAATAAATAGATACATTCACCCCCAACTCTGTGGCCTCATTGAGGTTGGCCTGTCCAGGAGCATATTCTGACCCACAATATGGCTCTACCATACCCCTTTCTGTCAACCTACAGGTAAGAGTGTCTAACTTCTCTTTTAATTCTATTCTATATGGGAAGTTTCTCAGCTAGCTTTTTATTGGCCCTGCAGCCAGAAGCCCTGAGCAGATGACCAAACACAATAAACACAAGTCCCCCCAGGGTCAGCTAGGGTGACTAAAACAGCCTTATGCAGAGTTCACGAGCATTTGCTCTCTCCTGTAAGCTTCTGTTTGGATTCCCTTTCTCTGGAAAAAGCCCCACCTGAAGAAGGATAGGGTAAGGCTTCAGGCTCAGGGTTGCCAGCAGGTCAGCAAATCCATTTCAATCATACTACTCCCTCTAACTGACATTTGCACATCTGGTACTGTGTAGAATTTTCTCACCAGAGTTCAAGGGCGATGAGTCAAAACTCTGAGACAGCTCTGGAAATATTGACAGCTTAGTACTACTGAGCCAATGGAATAAATCACTCACAGGCTTCAAAGATGCAGCTGGCAGCAGAACTCAGAGAGCAGAAAATGGGTTTTTGCAAACCTCAGTGCATGTAAGATACACTGGCTTCTCTGTTGCACACACAGAAGCCATGTTCAGGGGCAAACAATAGGTCTTGAAAGATGCTACTGCCCTCTCCACATAAGTCTTGAGGAATACCTAAAGATGAGTAATCAGAAAGGATCACTCATAGAGTCTATGCCCAATTAGTTTTAAGTAGAAAATTAACATAAGTGAAAGGCAGAGAGCAAATATGTATCATAAGAGATATTGAATAAGGAAAAGGCTGAATTTAGACAAGTAATTCTCCAGACTTAAAGAGATTACACACATACACACATGCACACACCAATGCTATGACATGGAAAGAAAAAGATATTAGGATTCAAAGCAATCTTCCCAAGGAAAAAATAAGAGACAAAAATAATTTTTAAAAAATGAAAATGGCATTCGCAGTAACAAATATACAAACCATTGCCTGGTTTAAAACATGATCAGAAACAAAACAGGAAGGACCAAAAGGGTGAAAAGGCAGTTATCAAGATTACCATGATGTTATGGGTGGACCTGAAAGAAAATCCAATATACTTCCATGCCTTGCTTTCCCACAGAAGAAAGCAAAGCAAATGGAATAGAAAAGACTTGAAATTATAAAAGAGCTGATGATAAAACTTAGTTGGGACAATGAATGCTTATGGCACTGCTCCCTTACAAAATTGTACTAAAAGGAGAGTAAAAGAATAAGCAGGGTTAAAACCCCAAACCAAGGAGAATGCTAAAGAGACCATGTTGGGTGAGAAAGTTTGCAGTTTGGAAAGCAAGTAGAAGAGAAGCACCTTATGCTGAAACTTAAGTGCCTATGGAAAATGACAGCATTGAGAAGAGAGCCAGAAAGTCTTGAGAGCTAGGTGCTCCAGGAATCAGAAGAGTGAGGTAAGAAGTGAAAAACAGGGGAATGGATCCAAATTCTGGCTAAGAAGCAGTTGACCCCATGTTGCCAGCATCCTTTGCTCCACCAAATGAAACTCTCTTCCACTCAGAGGTGCTCAGCATTCAAGAGGGTAGGTGTGAAGGGCTATACCTTGGAGGGCCAAGTGAAAGTCCCTAAGCTGCTGCAAGACTCTGGCCCCTTCTTCCACCTTCTCACCATCTTCCTTGGAAAGACTGGTAGACTCAAAGAAAAGTTCCTGAACAGCAAGGTATCCCCTGAAGAAACTGCTGGATACCTGTCTGAAACACCTTACAGCACAGCTCCTTCATCAATAAGCCCTGCCCATAAAGAGCTCTTCCCATTCACTTTTACTGTCTCCCTCTCAAATTCAGAGTGACCAGACAGTAGGAGAATGCCTTCAATGTGAAAGACAAGCCAAAACATGTGCAAAAATGGAACTTAAAGGCAGAACTTGGAAAGCACAATAATTAACATCTTCCAAAAGATAACATATGATATTACATTCAAGAAGTAAGAACAAACTATGTTAGAAAGGAAAAAAGGAACACTTAATAAACAAGAAAGGACTCATTGGAAATTTAAAATATCAGAGCTTAAATTAAAAAAATGCATAAAAGGTTGGAAAGACAAAATTGAGAGTCCTTAATTATGTAAAACAATAAGATGAAAATAGCAGAGAAAAGAAATTAGAGGATTAAATCAGGAAGTACTACACTTCCTTTTTCCTTTAGGAAATCTAAAGGAGAAAAAAGAGTGGAAATTATTTTTGAAAATATTGCAGAAATAAAGTTTGATTTTTCTCAGCATAATCAATGGAAAGAACCACTCCAAGGCACATCACTGTGAAATGTAAGAACAGCAGAAGAAAGAAAATATCCTAAATAATATGAGAGAGACAGAGAGAGAGAGAAAAGACTTCTCAATAGCCACATGGGATGCCTTCAAATTTCCGAGGGAAGAGGATTTCTAACTCTAGTCCTAACCAATCACAAATCTTAGAATAAAATCAGTTCATATATGCAATGGCTCAAAACAGTACACCTCCCTCTTTCCTTAATTTTCAGGAAATTACTGGAAGATGTGCTTCACTAAAATGAGGAAATAAACTTAAAAAAGGAAGATTGGGAATTAGGAAGCAAGGACCCAATGAGGTGGGGCACAGAGCCCTCTGTAAGGAGGGGAGTCCCTCACACAACTGTTCACAGTCCTGGACACCAGGCAGCAGTGGGGTAGAAGAGGGATCACCTGATATAATACAACCATAGAGACATAATATTTAGGTGGATTAAAACTCCTTTGGAAATTTTGGGAAGGATCAATTATCATTATAAAGAAATATAAGCTAATAAAAAAGTGAGATTATGATAAATTATTATTATGGCAATTATTAATTTTGAGCAAGACAGAAAGTTGCACAAGAAAGAATATATAATTGTAACATTGTGTTTCTCAGCATTTATTCATGTAGCAAGGATTTAAGGAGTAACAATTTTAAGGAAAGCATTGTCCTAGGCTGTGGAGATGAAGCAGAAACAAAACAGATTAAGTCCCTGTATTACATTCTTGAGGGAAAGAAAGACAAAAGAAGGTTATGAAAAAAAATCAAGGTAAAGAAAATAAGAAAAGCTTTAGGGTGTTCAGGGAAAACTTCTAGTTGTACAGCAACAACTGATAAGCAAAAAACATACTTACATATGTAAAATAATGAAAACAGAAAGCAGTAATTAATCACAATTTTGTTAGCTGAAGGAAGGTAGAAAGAGTTAGAGGAAGAATCTCAACTTTCACCAAAGAAAGTTATTCAATAACTTTTAAAATCTAAAAACCAAGAATGAGCTTGTTATTTAGAAATATGGAAGTAAGCATAAAAAAAAAAACACAGAAAATTTGGATTTTGTTTTTTTCTGGAAAATAGGATTGGGCCTTGGGGAAGTGTGAGGCAGAGTATGTTTTATCCTTAAATTATGTGCACATATGACTGATGAAAATAATAAACTCATTTAGTAGAATTAAATATTCCTACAGTGCAATGCTTGAATTTACAACTTAAAAGAACACAACCTGTGCCATGTGTGTTCATACAAATATATATATTTACATATTTATACAAATATATATATTTACATATTTATCAACATCAAACTTAGTCCAGAATAGTTACTGAACTCCAAGGCATAGAAAGAGTCCTATGTTCACCCATGCAGAAAATCCACATGACGTACAAAGGGAAAGATTTCTCCAATGCAATATTCAAGGGCAGAAGTCAGTGAAGCAATATATACAAGGTTATGAGTGGGGAATGTGTCACCCAGGATTTTCCTACTCAGCCAACTTGTATATAAAGTAAAAAGACAAAAGTCAGATGCTGTCAAGTAGCAACAATTTTAAAAATTCATTAGTCTTTATTGGAAAAAAAAACTGGATGAAATCTAGCCATTCAAGGGATAAATCAAAATATTTTTTTAAAAAAGGAAAAACTGTGTTTAAAAACTGGTAGTGAGCTCTAAATCCATTTAATATAAAACTAAGATTAAAAAACTGAGGCAATTGTGGTTGAAGAACAGAATGTAAATGTTATAAACTTTCAAAATAAAAAATTAATAACTTAAAAAAATTAAGACAGATTATGAAAAAGAATTCAAAAACACAAGGTTGTGTTAATTTTTCCTTATCTCAGAGCAGGGAACCAACAGAAATGTCTCAAGTTGAAATAGTTTGGTGTAAAGGCATAAACAATTCAATCTACTTTAAAATGGGAGGAATCTTAGAGAAATAAATCTCTCTTGTGAAGAGACATTTATCTGAATATCAACAACTCCTTTTGTTCTTCTCTTTCATTAAATTCCATTAAGACCGTGTGTCACAACTTTATTTTAAAATAATTTAATTAAGAAGTGGGATGAGGAAATAAGATGAAGGTGGTCAAAAGATATAAACTTCCAGTTATCAAATAAATAAGAACTGGGGTATAATATACAGCATGATGACAGTCGTTCACACTGCTGTATGGCATATTTGAAAATTTAAGAGTAAATCCTAAGTGTTCTCATGACAAGGGGAAAATATATATTTTTTCTTTTTTTATGTCTATATTATGTATGTTAAGCACACTTAATGTGGTACTCACTTCAAAATATATGTAAGTTAAATCTTCATGTTGTACACCTTAAACTTACAAAGTACTGTATGTCAATTAGATCTCAATAAAACTGGGAAAAAATGGTGTCTTAAAGGTATTTCAAAATTTTTTAAATTTAAGAATTTATCTCAAAAATAAACAAATAAAACAAAATAGCAAATAGGATTCCATCCTGTAAAATAATATGTGCACTGATTGATACTTTACCAGCACACATACAGAGGACTGGAGTGATAGCCACAAAGAAATGTTTATTTCTGAATGATAAGATTTAAAATACTCTTTAGTTTTTTTTTTCTTTGTACTTTTTGGGTTGCTTTCTGTGCTTTGTTTTTTAAACAAACAATATTTGTATAATTTTTATAACACAAAAAAAAAACAAAAAAGAAAGATTTACTAACTAGTAGTTATTTTCTATATGACACTGACTGTGCTCAAGCACTGTGGAAAATGCAGAGGTAAGCTAACTCTGCATGGACTCTTTCTGTGCAGTCTAACCAAAAAGACAAATGATGATGATGGAATTATGAGATAAATAGATGAAATAAAGATGAAATATAATATAGATACATAATGGACAGAGAGACAGCCAGATAGATATGATGGCACAGCAACACATAACTGGAACACCTTGCATTTGCATCCGAATTTACCATAATTTGTTCAGTAAGGAAACTAAAAGCAGAAAGGTTTCCTGGACATTCCGATATTGTCTAACTCAGTCAGAGAAAGGTAAAATATCTCTCCACAAATGCTGTTATTTATTAAAATATCTAATTCCTCATTCATAATAACATGTTCTATTTGAATAAAATGTTACACTAATATTCAAATCAGATATGCTAGATTGTTTTGATAAAAGATTTTTTAGAGATTATAATATCTACAAATTAAAGGGAGAGTGGTCACTGTTCTTTTCAGCTTACTTACATGCATAAAGAAAACCTAGATTTTCAGACCAAGAGGCCATTACATCCAATCTCCACCATTCACCTGTGACAGAAAGACAGAGACAGTGAGAGGGGGCTGCATGCAGGTAAGGAAGAGACTTCCCTTGTAAAGTTCCCAGCAACATATCTAGCTGCTCTTTCTCAGCCCCTCTGGTGTGTCATGCTCAGGAGCCACCAGAAACTAGGAAAAAAGCATGGAAGGCTAGAATCCAGAAAGAGTATGATTCTACTGTATCTCAATCACAGACTTCTGGCCTCCAGAGCTTCTGTTGCAGAAGAGTTGCAAAATTCAGACCGGCAAGAAACCAAGCAGCATTCAGAGAGTTGGAGAACTCAGGTTTATTATGCCAGCATTCCAGAGGAGCTAGCACTTTGGAGATCTAGGTCTAGAGCTCAGTTGCAACTTTGCTTATATAGAACTTGTTTGGCCTGGGCTGATTGATTAATTTGTCCTCACATGATTACAAAGCACAAGAGTTGCTAGGGGGTACAAGCAGTTACATTTGTTGCTTAGACAGAACAAGCAATAGGGAATATGAGTCTTTAGTTAATTTTGAGTATGGCCTATGCAGCAAGCATATCTACAGAAGCAGAGCAAAAAGCTGATTGGCGTTTTGAGTGAAAATTCCTCTTCATTTCAATGAAGTACATTTCCATTGTTTCAATCCATCTAGTTGAGATCTTTTGTTACAGCGGGCCTAGGAAACTAGAACGTGCTCTCCTTATCTAGACCCCATAAGTGTCCAGGCCACTCACGTTTCACAAGGGGGTTGTGTTGCTGCAGAGAGGTCAGAATGAAAAGAGACAGTCTCACCCAAATTGTATTTAAAATGTTTTACATTTTATATTTCACCAAACTATATGAACACATTGTTGTGGACCTTCCTCCAGCCTTAGAAGGCCTGTAATACAAAATGCTTCATGAAATGAGGTTGGCCCCTGTACCTGGGAACAAAGCACTGGTTTCTGAAGAATGTCTGTGTGGCCTTCAAATCACCGATGAGCTGCAGGGTTGCCAGGGCTCACACGGCCATTCTTCAGATATGGTCCACAAACACAGACTCTCCAAGTGAGTGAATGAATGAAAAGGAAGTTTGAATGCAAAACATAATCCCTATCCTTACACTGCTGAGAGTCCAGAAGAGTCTGCACCATTCAACAGAACAAGAAAAATGCCATAAAGTGCACATGTACAAATGCTCTAGGGAGGTAGGGGCGGGTGTGGAAGTAGGTGCTGGACACTTTATGGAAGAGTGGCAGAAGACCAACACCCTAAAAAATGGGAAAATTTTAACCAAAGGCGTCAAGGCCCTACCTTCAGTCTGACCCAGAGTGTTTCTAATACCTGAGTTGGCTGAGCCACCACTCAGAAGTCCTGTCGCTCTGCAGAAGGAGCCTGGAACTGCTTTTGGGCCAATGGACTTTACAGTAGGCTTCTTGTAACCATCGATGTTGAGAAGTTTGGCATCATGCCTAATGCCAACCTTAATTTCCCTTAGCAGGGTTTACAGGTGCAAGAAGTGTGTATAAGACCTAAGGAATGGAATTTTTATACCTGTGAAAGTGGAAGGAAAATAAATTAAAACCAACCTAAAGGAAAAAGAGTATTCGGTAATTTTTTTATATATCTTGAGTTTTCAACATTTAGGGATCTTGAAGTACACCTGGTTCCAGCCTCTTTCTTCACAGAAGAGGAAAATGAAACCCAAGGGTCCAGTGGTCTACCTGCAGTCACAGCTGGAGGTGCAATCATTCTGCTCCAAATGCCTTGTGTCATTGCTTTCCCAACAGACCTGGCTAACCCTGCAACACTAAATAATTGCTCTCACTGCTATACATTAACCAAAGAAGAAACAATACATTTTGAGCTCAATTTATCCCTATATGAAGTACTTTTAAAGGTGATATTAGAAGTCCGATCTTTACAGCTAAACAATGTGACCATTTAAAAAAAAAAAGTAGAAAATTATTTTAAACTGGTGTATTTGAAATATCCTCATTTAAGACCATTTTTTCATCACCCCAAAAACATATTTAAATGTTGTTTCTTTCACTGATTGAGCTGAAATCTAAATACTTTCATCAAATTGTGTACTCATTTGACTAAACTAATTGCCTTTACTTTGATTTTGACCTGAGGAATGCTCCATTTCACTGTTGGACCAGGAAGGACAGAGGAGTGCTTGGGTGGGAATGAGGATGATGTCTAAAATCACATAAACAGTATGCCAAAACATGTAATTAAGACAGAGAAAATTAGGAAAAGATTATCTCATGACAGTGGGTCTTTAAATGTATTTTTTGTCTGATGAGGTCGATGCTCTGGCATATATTTGCCTTTTTCTTAAGTGACACATGGGGATGAAAATGATTGATAGAGAGGAAATATGGGGACCAGGTCAGGAGCCAGAGGTAATTCTTTATCTGGGTTTTAGTGGCTCACTTTTTCTGGCCCCTTTGGAGCAACTAAAAGCACTATTTCTAGAAAAACAACAAATTAAACTGAAAGACAAATATCATATGATTTTACTTATAGGTGGAATCTAAGGAACAAAATAAACAAACAAAATGAAAACAGACTTATAGATACAGGGAACAAACTGGTGATTGCCAAATGGGAGGGGAGATTGGGGAGCTGGGTAAAAAAGTGAAGGATTAAGAAATACAAATTGGTAATTATAAAATAGTCACAGGAATGTGAAGTATAGCCTAGGAAATATAGTCAGGAACATTGTAATAACTATGTATAGTGCCAGGTGGGTACTAGAGTAATAGCGGGGAATCATTTCATAAATTTTATAAATGTCTAACCACTACGCTGTACACTTGAATCTAACACAAAATAATGTTGAATGTCAACTCTAATTGAAAAATAAAAGTAAAAAGAACAATTTCTTGATGTTCAGGATTGAGGATTTACTACTTGAAAATTTTAGGAATAGGATCCAGAACTCTTTATTACTTTTCCATCTCTATACTTCCCATTTCCTTATCCTCCTATGACTCCTTCAAGACCCCACTAAAATCCCATACACATGAGAAAGAGTTTATGGTCTAATAAGACTCCTGATAGCTCTAATTTTTTTTAAAGAAAATTTACATTAAGGAATGATAAAAGATTTAAAAAGAAAGCTTATCATACTAGCATCTTGGTCTATAATACTGTTCCTTGTGAAAAGATATTAGAATTCCTTGAAGAAATTGCTGATTTCATGGCTGAGGCAGAGTAAATACAAGATGGGTTATACCATTTTATTATTCTACAAAGTTAGAAAGTACTCCAAAAAAAAGTGATAGGTCATAGTTCAAGGACAAAGGGACAACTCCAAGGGACCCTAGGGACTAGCCACATCTAAGACAATCTGAGCACCAAAATAATTAAGTACAGTAATAAACCATTGAAAAATAAAAATGTATAAATCCATGTCAAAAGTAGAGACAAATAAATAAATGGGGAAAGGGGAGAGCTCTTGCTTTCAGCAATCCCAAGTGCCTAGTAGTAAATAAGGAAGAAGTTTTGAAGTTAGAAAATTAGTATTTTGCAAGTATCATGCTAAAGATTGGATCAGTCGAGAATCATTGATTGAGAGGGAAATTTTGATGAAGAGCAAGGTATTTTGCATGGTGCTAAAGTGTCTCCCCTTAGATTGTTCATAGTCATAAGGGAAAAAGCAACACCAATATAATAGTAACTATATTATAGCTATATATTCCATATATAGTTATACATAATTTAGTTTCTATATAATAGTAACTATATAGTGGTAATTATATAATGATAAAATTAGACAGACATTGAATAAGTGATCCAAACTAAAAAAACAAAAACAAAAAATTTATCTGAAAGATGAGAATTGCAGTTTCTTCTTGGGATAACCAATTATAAAGCATTAAGCCAGAAGAATTCAGATATTCTCCCAGGTTGGCTGTATCCATTTATTTGATGAGATCCATCTTTTCATGAAGAGGCAGAACAGGTAAATAGAAACTGGAAAAAAAAAAAGAGCCATGTATTAAAGGGCAAACATGCTGAGAGATTTAAAAATAATTAAAAAGAGATTTTTAAAAATGTGTTGCTTCTAAAATATGAAGTAGCTACATTAATACAAGATGAAGCAAAGGCCAGGAAAATCTTATATAAGGCAGGAAATCTATTTTTAACACTGCATCATTCTTCTGTTAATTGTGAGATCTCAAATGAAGACTGGAGTGGAATATTTCCCAGATTATAAACCCCGCTGATGCTAATTCTGACTTCTTCTCATCTATTGCTATCAGAAGGCTGATGCCAATTACTTTCTTTGCCTGGGGCTGTCTGAGTTTTAGAACTGACCTTTCCAGAAACCTCTCAGACCTGGGCAAGTCAACATGGTTGGTCACTCTAACTCTTGCGATAACTTCAGCTTTTTTTGTTGTTGTTCCTTACCTTTATCTTCTTTAAGTTGATTGTTGAACTCTTTCCCAATTATATATGATTAAATGTGTAAATCCAATGAAAAGCAATAAAAACAGTCTTAAATTATTACAATTGCTGAATCAAACTACAATTTGCTTCTTAACGGAAATTATGAGGATAATGAAATTCTGCCACAGATTTTATCAAATCTTTACCTAGGAAAGTCAATGAAGAAGGAGGAGAGAATTTCCCAGATAAGATGGAAGATGCTAGAGCCCATTGGACCCTGGACCTTGGCCTTGTGTGGCCTGTTCTGACCCATGGAGTTGGCAACTTTGACACAAAGGTAAAACCATTGTGAGTTTAGGGGCAGAGCAAATGCCTGATGAGAGCCTCTAGGATCCTGTCAAAAGTGGCCTCAGAGCAGGGAAGCAGCTATTCTGAAGGTCAGGGCCACACAGAGGAATCTGTGAGTCGGACTCCAGGAGCCTGGATGGCTCTCTGGATGCCACAGGGCAGAGGGCAAGGAGCTGAATCCTCACCAAGGAGTTTAGGATGAACCACAGACACACTCTAGGACCAGTGGGAATGCGTTACATCTGGAGCAAAATATATTGGACTAAAGAAAACACATTAAAAATAATTTTGCCTGTTTCTTTTTACTTGGAAATATAACTACTAGAATATTTTAAATTACATATGTGACTCACATTAAATATTTTCATTGCACAGTTCTGGTCTAGATTGTTTTCTTCATCAGACAGGATGAAGCATCACAGTTAGAAATCAATGTATGTTCTATAAATTATTAAAATTGTCAGTGCTGCACCCTGGAAATGAGGTCTGTGAAATTCATATTCACAGCACATGAATTATTCTACTTGCCTGGCAAAGCCTGTCCTCACCCAAGTCTAGGTGGATTTGATTTCTGAAAGCATTTGGCACAAAACAAGGTTTAAACCATATTAAAAGGTTGAATTTTTTCCAAGTGCAAGGAAAGGCTCTCAAGACTTTAAGGAAGTCTTTTTGCTGGGAAGCCAAAAAGCCTTTGCATTAGTACAGGTAAAAAATGGTAGTTGCCCCATTGGCATAAAGGTAAGTGTGTTTAACATTAGCTCTTTAGAGAAAAGAAAAGAGAGAGAGAGAGAGAGAGAGAGAGAGAGAGAGAGAGAGAGAGAGAGAACAAAAAAAAAAAATCCTAAGACTTTGTTAATGTCTGTGGTGGAAATACTCCCACTGTGTCTGATTTCCACAGGTGAAGTTATTGATGACAAAGCTGTGAAGAGGTATTAATCCTCACCTTTCAGGATTGAGAACTAGCCATCGCCAGCACACCACACCTTGAAAATGGAAGGAAATGCATGAGTGGCATTTGAAGACAGAGTTGATAGGATTTGCTAATGGACCAGACACAGGAAAAGGCACAGTCAAAGATAAATCCTTAGTCTATGACTTGGGCGGGACAGCTATTCGCTAACGGGGGGGGGGGGGGGGGGGGGGGGGGGGGGGGGGGGGGGGGGGGGGGGGGGGGGGGGGGGGCAGAAGGAAGGTGGCAGAGAGGTGGGGCTCCAGATTTTTTCTATAGACATGCTAAGTCTGAAACATGGAAATGAGAGGGATCAGGTAAGCAATTGGACATGAAAGACTAGAACTCAGGGGACAGGTCAGGCTAGAGACTAAAATCCAGAAATCATAAGGAAAATAAGGTCTTTTAATCCACATAAAAAGATGTGCTCACAAAGAAAGAAAATAAAGAGGATGGAAGACCATGTCCCCCACAGAGAGAAGGGGCAAGCAAGAGGGCAAGCAAGAGGGCGAGGAAGCCTGGGAGCACCTTAAGGAAGCTAGTGTCCTGCTCTTGGCTGACACCATTGGGACAGTGGGCACCACCTCCCATCCCTGACCGTTTCCGCACCTGCTCTCAACGGTCACCATTCAGCTCTCTGAGGAAAGCACAGCTCCTTCTCCCTGGATGTGGAAACTCTCTGAGGCCCAAGGCCAGTGCATATTGGAGGACAATCAGTGCAGGCAGATGCTTGGCCTGCCCAGGCATTTCTGCCCAGGGAACACCAAACTGGGTCCAGCAGAAAAAATTAAGATTCCTGGGCAGAGGACTAGCCTGCCAAGTCAGCACGGAGCTAGACTTCAGATTTCATTCTGGTCACCCTCATTTGGGGCAGACACCAGCATCAACTATTTCTTCATCTTCTTTTCCTTTGAGGGACCAGATGATTTGCTTTGGAAATCAGTAATTTGAAACATGAAATGAAAAAGAACAGTCTTAGTCTCTCCATAAACTGCTGGATCCTGCTGTTCTGTACCTGCCAAACCATCACCAAGCTCCGCCTCACCAACTGATTGGAAAACATCAAGGTTGGAGTCACATTCCATGCCCTTCCTAAAACTGCCTCTTCACCTCACTACTTCAACTCACCGAAATGTGCTGAGCATCGTGCTAAGTTGTTTACACATACTACCTCCTTCAGTCCTCCCAACAGTTCTTAGACGTGGGGACTCATATGAGCCCCACTTACAGATGAGAAAATGGAGGACCAGAGAACCCAAGTCACTTGCCCAGTGATGTGGTTCCAGTCTCACCCGTAATCACTGTGCACACTGACTGCCGAGTGTGAGTCTCATTCTCTTGCAGTGTGGACTGTGTCATACCGTCTTCCATTCAGAATATCTTTGCAACAACCATCCAAAGTAAGATTCCTATTAGAAGGTTGAGGCTCAGAGGGAGGGGTTTAGTAACTTAACATAGCTGTAAGTGACACATTTGGAATTTAAATCCTCATCTCTTTAATTCTAAAGCCTCAATTTAACCACAGCAACAGAAATAGATTTTACCCTATAAATCTAGATAGCAGAACTAGAACACATGAGTAAAAGAAATGAGCAAATGGCATCTCGATTTAAGAGATTGATAAAGAGGGAGGTGCCAAGAACTTAGAAGCACAAGATCTGAGTTTCTACCCTACCAGTTCTTCCAGCTAGGGCAAATTGTTCAACTTTATGGACTTCCTTTTCCCTAATTGCAAAATGTCCTTTCTACCCCTAAGGATAGTTAGATTGTAAACTGTCTTATTATTATCCTGTTCTCACCAGTGAAATTCCAAAAATGGCTTCTAATTCCGGTAAAACTTGTTTTTGTAGGCTTCTCCCAGTCAGGCTCCAGCTCAGTGTTGTCATGCAGAAGAGGAAGCTTGAGCTCAGAAATATATCACAGTTGACTTTGTGGGTGGGAGCTAAGCTGGACAACCTGCAGATAAACTTGTGCATAATAGCTTATCTTTCAAGGACCTAGCTTGTAGGATGTAAATAGGGTTCTATGAGAGAAGGTCATTAGGGTTAAATAAATCAGGAAAATGCTGAGTTACACAATTCACAACTATTTTCTTGTCCAGAACTTCTCAGAATCTTTTATGTGCTTTAGCACATTGTGTGACTCCATAAATACTATACAGAGTTTCTCAAACATCATGAGTGGCTTTTTGGAAATTGTTTTTTCAAAGAGCATCTCATAAGAATAATGGCATATGACACACCCTGAGAAATGCTGCAAGCTGGCAAGGTTTAAACAATAAGTAGCTGAGATGGGAAAGTGTCTGGGTGGACCCTCAATTCCTCAGCAGGCCCGTATCTTACCAGCATGCTGCTTGCTGCTTCTAGTTTGTTTCTGGCATGAGAACATATTTATCTCATTTAAAGCATGCCTCTCTTTATGCTAGTGGTTCATGTATTGTTGTTACTTGTTGCAGCATCTTAGGAAGCCCACCCGCACAGGCAGTGTTTGGCAGTAGATATTCTAAAACTCATCCCTCAGTGTCTCACTGAGGAGTGTCCATACTCCCAGTCCCCAAGCCTCACCACCCGAGGTATTCTATGTACCTGAGTCCCTGTACTGCCTATTGAGAAGAGGATATTTATGTCAGAAACCTTTAAATGTCTCTGGATTGCTAAATGAGGAAACCTTCCTCTAATTGAATAATCCAGTCTAAAAAGAAAAAGAAAAAGAGCCAAGGACTTTGCATTACTGACTTTGTGAACTCTCAGGAGAAAAAATAAATCCAGTGAGGTCAAAGAAAATGCCAAGGAATCTTAATTTACTAGTGGCTTCTTGGGGACCCCAGACAATATGTACCCTGCACCAGGCAAACTCAAAATGTTAGATAGAGGGAGCCAAGCAAAGGCCAGAGAGTAAGACCTGGCTCCAGAGCTGCAGAAACAGACATTCTGAATTGTTCTACTTGAACCTGTAGCTAGCTGCACAGGTGAGAGGGTGGTCTGGTGGCCTCTGCTATCACCTCACAGATTACCAGGATTGATCAGTGGTTGCTCTGACTGCACTGGATCCTCTAAGACAGGGTTCCGCGGCATGGGGATAAACTTCTCAGCTGTGCTGCAGAATGGCCCAGACCAGCACCGTCCAGCAGCACTTTCTTCAATGACAGAAACTCCCTGTGTGCCCTGCCCAGTATGGTAGTCACTAGACACATGGGGCTATCAGGCACTTGAGATGTGACTAGTGTGATCAAAAAGATGAATTTACTTTTTCCATTCTACTGAAATTGCAATGGCCACATGTGACTGTTTTACAGAACAGCACTGTCTCTAGCCATGTTGCTATTGTGATGTTACATAAGTGTTTAGAAGGTAAGACAAAATGATACTGTATTCTCCAAGTTGTCTTGGTTCCTAGCAAGGGACATTACCCCAATCCTGGATGGGGCACCTGCATATATGTATGAGGACACTGTTGGTTTATCACAATGCCTGAGGGACACTACTAACATGGATAAGAGCCAGGGAAGCTATTTTGACCTGCAATGAACAGAGCAGTTCCCTACAAAGAATCGCCCTGACCAAATGCCAACACTCCACCCCTACCCAAGCAGCCCAGGATAGAGCCTTAGCAAAAGCTGGGCTGGTTCTTGTCCACTACACAAGTTTATGTGGTTTGTGCCTAGGATAGTAACAACAGGTAACTACAAGCAAGTGTTTGCACACAGAATATATGTGTGTATACACAAGCATTGTGCATGATTCAGTGAGACACTGCAGTTGCGAGTATTCATCTGATTGGTCAAATTAAATCCTATTCTCGGATCTTGTAGTTTGTTCACAATCTGTAGCAACATTAACTGGAGTACGTCTCTGTAAAGTAACTCCTGTCCGAGGTCGGTGGCCTGGGCTCCCTCTGACCAGCAGTCCCCAGCACAAGCTCTATATTTGCTCTATGGCTATGGCGCCACCTGGTGTCTACAAAGTTTTTGACACTGGAGCCTTGAGGCTGACTCCTTGATAAGCCTAATTATGAAGGAAAAAAAAAAAAAAAGCTGGGGACAGGGGGAGAAGGAATAAACCGCAAATAAAGGTCTTTCCATTTCAAAAATGTTTTCTGGTGCAGAAAAGCATGAGGTGGGTCTTCGGAGCTCTGTTACAAGGTGAGGTCTGAGGGAAGTCTCCAAAGGGTCTCCATGAGTTAACCCTGTGGCCAGTGCCCCCCAGAAGGCACTCCTAAGTGTCTGGCTCATGGAAAGCCCAGGCAAAGCCGGGGCACAGCCTGACTTGGGTCCATCAGCTTCAGGTCTCCCATGTAGGCTGGCAGCTTCCTTTGGCCTTGCTCTGTGGCCTTCACCACCTGCTTTTCCATCAACACTTTGAGTTCCTAATTTCTCACCCACAGTGGCTCCTTCCAGGTGGACTTGCAATGTGCTGTCTTGCTTTGCCTCATCTCATTGCTAAAGTGGGATGTTTTACCTGTGTGGGTCATTAGATAGTGTTTGAGCTTGGACCTAGGTCTGGGGCAGGGCGGGCTGGGGGAACATCTCCAAAGGCCCAAATGTGCACAGTACTTAAGCAAAGGAGAAACAAAGTATAAACATGCACAAGCTAGAATCAAAGCTGCTGAGAGAGGTGCTCAAGGATCTGTTATAAACACAAAGAATTTCATTTTCAGCAGCCTTTCTTCTGCATGTCTATTAGGTCCTTAAACCTCTGTCTTCTCCGTTTGTATTCTCCCCTCACCCCCAAGAGTGTCTCTTAGTTTAATAATTCAAGGAAGATAAATTATGAGAAGGGATCAATGTTAGCATAAGAAATGTTATTTTTTTACTCTGCAGCAAAGAACCTGGAAGGGCTTGACCCACTCCAGCTTATGACTGTGAGGGTGTCTGGACTATAAAAATCCATCTTCACCCTCCTGTTGTAAACTCAGAATGAAGATCTCCAGGGCCCATGGGAACTCCTCCAGAATAGAATAATATTGAATCTGGGGTATAATAGGGATTCCCAAGTGTGCATACAAATGTGAAAACTGCATGCCAAGAAGAAAAATTTACACCTGACCTAAAGCCCCAGCTTCCCAGCTGCTTTGGCTTTTGGCAGGGGACCAGGGCAGTTGCACCACACACTCACAGGAGCCCGCACCTGGGGTCATCTTGAATTGCTCAATAATTTCATCTTTGGATTTGTTTTGTATGCCAGAGACCTGGAGCCCAGCTCCTGCAGGCCTATCTCCCCATCCCCCCAGATTCTTAGCAGTCCAGCCTGCTCCCTGCTCTGCCCTCCAAACTGCTTCTGCCCTCCGCCTGAATGACCTGGGTGTGAGGAGAGTGCTGCGCACACAACCCTGTGCCAAGTTGCACAGTAGGGGCCAAGCCCCCATGAGGATCTGCTCCCAAAGAACCCACATAGAATAGCAAATGCAAAATACTGTGACCTGCAGAGAGACATAAAGAGGAACAAGCCTTTTGTCTGATTTTTAACAAAAGGGCTTGCATTTTCATTTTGCGCTGGGCACCAAAAATCATGTAGCCAGTCCTGTCTGGAGAACGCCTCCAAACTCCAGACTCAAAGCTAGCCAAAACTGGATATGAGTCATGAGGACCAGGATGGGATTTCAGGCAGCTATGGGAAAATTGTCAAGTCCTGAAGTTCTAAGTCATTTGGGGAATGACGTCTATGCACAACCTGGGCCAGGATGCCCTGCAGCTCAGAGATAATATACAACTTCCCCAGGTGCCCAGGTCAGTCTGACTTCTGATAGTTCACCCTCTCCCTATCCTCACTTGAATTTGCAATGACCATCAGGACAATCTGTGCCCATAAGTTGTATCTTCTGCAGCTGTCCAAAGGCACACAGTTGATGCAAAGAGATCAGGAAATGGGGAGCAAGATGGTCTGCTAGACAGTGGGCACAGAAGACAGCTCGCCATTCTTTGTAGCCACACGGTGTCCTAATCCATGTTTACTGGATGAGTGAAGAGCAATGGTGTAAGGAATCTCCAGAGTCTCAAAAGCAGTCAGGTCTTCAGAAATCAACACTTTCATGCCATTCATTTCCTCCTGCCTTCTACAATCTTCTGATAACACAAATATATCAACTGTTTTTGCCAAGATAATCGATTAGGATAGTAACATTAAATTATTTAAGCTAATGTTAAGCTCTGTAAATAAAATCCGAATATCCCTCTTAAACATACCTGCAAGATGACAGGATCATCTGGCTTCCAGTGGAGTGTTCCCCTGTTTAAACACACACCTAGGCTATGGGTATGGACCTTGACATAGTGGTTTGTGTGAAGGTGGGAGTGACACAGTCAAAGATATAAAGATGAAATATCTGGAAATTGAGGACACTGTTGAAGATGTCAGAAAACCCAACTCAACTACAAAATCACCCCCAAATCCAAGAATATATCAAAACATGTGTTGCTAATTCTATGATGTTCTAAATGTCATAGTTTTAAGTTCAATCAGTACACTTGACTTTAGCCCTGAAGTTAAAAACATTTATCTGCATGGTTCTGTGAGTGTATCACTCTATCCAGTGATATTTATAAAAGCATCCTTAATTTAAAAAACAAACAAACAAAAAACTTTCAACCAAATCCCAAGTAACATTTACTAAAACTACTTATAAGAAGGAGTTACTGGCAGCAGGACTGAATTTAATCACACTAAAAATATGAAACATGACTTTAATTTTGAACAGAAATCTTCTGAAAGGTGATTTCTACAAGCTGTCTTTGTAATAAACTATTGCAGCATTGACTCTCCTCACCTTTAAGGTTCTCCGTGCAAAGAACATAAGCTGTAGAACATCTGCATCTTGAACTGGGAAGCCCAAATTCTAGAAAGGGCTTAAGAAAGGCTTTAAGAGGAAAGGCAAGTTTTCTGTGTACAATTCTATTATGGAAAAGGCAAGCTCAAGTCAACTTTGTTTCCGATTTTTTCTCCCAATTACCATCACTCCAATGTATCACACCCATGAAATCACAGCCTAACTGCACCTTAGCTTCAAGCAATACAACAATGTTATGGTTTTGCTCTCACCAGGCCCTGGGAAGCAGGTAGCTGAATGCATTTTCATGTGCTCATGTATTTCTCAGAGCACATCTTTGATCTTAAATGTGCCTTGGCCTAATACCTAGCAGAGTATGTTCAGTCCCTCTAAGGGCAGGGGGAACAAAGAATCTCACAAATTAGAGAACATTTTCATGACCTTAGTAATTTCACATCTATTTGGTTTGAAAAGTATTATATAAATATCGGTTAAGAGAAAACAAGTATGACAAAGAGCAGAGACAGGCCCAGTTCAATAACAAACAAATTACCATTTGTCGAGTGCTTTTGTTCTTGTATTTATTAATATTTACTCAGTGCCTATTATGTACCAAGCACTGTTCTAGAAAATCCACTGGTGAGGAAGAGAATCAAGGCCCTCTTATGGAGTTCACATTTCACTCACATTTACCGAAGTCTGAGCCATTTGTTCACTGATTGTTCACATTCCTAATTAAAAATGAAATAAAAAGCTCAAACTCCAAGTTGACCTGCTGAAGGTTCTTTTTTTTTTTTTTTTTTTTTTTCAAACAAGTAATAGAAAACCAAGAAACTAGTTCAAGCAACATCTCCCATTAGGTATCTTAATACAGAAAACATTCAGAATAAATTAATTCCTCTGGGTTTGCTAACTCACCTGAAAATGGGGATAACACAGAACATTTGTCAGAGCTAAATGCAACTGCTGAACTTACTGTTTTCTAGTAAAATTCCATGATGAAATTTAGGAAACATTAACAAAAATATAACATAACTGACCAGAAAAGCTTTAGGGCCTAAAAAGATTTGGTAGACCCTAAGGTGGTCAATTTTCCTCCCCTAGGCCTGTGGAGACCGAAGGTTCCTGCCTCTTTGTGACTAGCAGAGTGGAAGCCAAGTGTGTCATTTCTAGAACGGACTACTTACTGCTGGCTGGCACTCTCTGGCCCCTTTCCCTTGTCCTGCCATGAGTGGAAGACATGGAACAGGGCCCTCAGCTGACTTATGATGCACATGGAGCATGAATAAAAATAAACCCATTTTTTAAACTACTGAGATTCTGCGGTTGGTTGCTACTACAGCATAACCTGGCCCTTCCTAAGACTTTTTAGAAAGTCATGCCTCCCTTATCACCAGACTGCATTTTCTGTAGTTGTTTCATTACGTTTATCAAGATAATGCCTATTAAATTATGAGTTTATCCATACCAATATAAGGACTACTAAATCAAGGCCTAAAATCCATAAGATATGAAGACGTAGAAACCAAACGGGTAAAAAAGATAATACATGAAATCAGGTAGAGAAAGAAATGATCTTCAAACTAGTAACAGGAGCAGAATTCTATCTATCCAAATATCCAAATTAGACTACAAAATGTTGAAAGTGGTTATTTAAAAAAAAAAAAAAAAAAACCTCAAAACTGCATAGGATCAAGTTTTAAAAATGTCCAGAGGGTACGTGGTCCACAGCATTGTGATAGCTGTGTTGTGGTCCCAACAGCATTTTGGCATATCCAAGATGGCATGTTAGTTCCCCTTAATCAGGTTAAATAAGTATTTCATGTTGACAAAGTAAGTGAACCCCATGGTGACAATACTGTTAGGTTAGAAATGTTTTATTTGTTGTGATAATCTGTATGCTTATATTTAAGGATCTTGAAACTTTTAAGAGAACCTGAAATATTAACATGATTTTCATTTTAATTATTTGTGATTAATTTGAGAATTTAAGTTCACAAACAATACTAGAAAATTTGAAAATTTGATTTACTATATGTATAAATTGGATTTATTAGCTTTATAAATTAGTTAAGTACTTGCAAAAATTTTGAAAATTAAGTTTTCAGACTGCTCTAATTAGGTCCCTTGAAAGCTCCGAGAGATATAAAATCAGATATAAAAAATTAGAAATGGAATTTAAAACGTTTAAGTCTTAAAACTCTAAAGGGATTTAATTAATCTAGTTTGTAGGTGGGGCTAGTTATGTTCCTCCTGTGCACAAGGTCTCTTGGCCACTTAAAACAATACTCAAATAGAAGAGGCTCATTTTTTTAAAATCAGTGTTTTCCTCAGTCTTCTTTTCTTTCAAGGCATTTTAAATGTCCTTAAATTTAATATCAAATTAAAGTCAATATCGGGCCTTTTACTGGTACTAGCCTAATGTACCAATTAGAAAATGGATTTTGTTTATCCTTCCTAGCTGGCTCTCTGAATGCTACAAAATACCAGTGAACAAAAATCACCCTCAGAACACTCCAAGATGTCCTGAAAAGAAATGTAAAATCACATTACATCCAAGATCTCATTCTTCTGCATTACTTCTACCTCTTACTTCAACTTCTAATAAGTCCAGGTATCAAATCATATTGATTCCCACTCTTATGAAGGACATGGACAATATTATAAAGTAAGCACTCAGAAAATATGATTAAGTAAATCCACTAGTAATTAAGGTGCTACCTATGTACAAATGTAGTATAATGCCATTCCACATTAGTTTTCTTAGCCTCCTAATCATGTATTTTTACCTCACTTAACTCGATGCAAGAATATTCTCTTGGAAGATGTACTAAAGCCTTCCATCTCACCATGTAGCAGACAGGGTGGTATTATAGTCGTAACCAGGTGAGCAGTTTCTTAAAAAGCCAAGTAGTTTAAAGTAACTCCCAAAGGTACTTAACTCCCAAAGAGCAGAATATACAACTTAAGAGAATAAACAAAATATTGTTCTTGTATAATATAGCTTGAAGCATAAAAATAATGGAGAATGTGTCTTTGGAAAAAAAATAATCAAAGCAAAATTAATACTAATAAAAACCATCATACTTGTTTCAGATTTTATTTCATAATTATTTTCCCATAGAAGCAATAATCTTCATTTCCATAACAACACATTTAATATTCTATTCATCAAAGAGCTGGAAAAAATAGGAATAAAGCACAGATTCCATACACAAATACCATACTCTGCATAGGTACAAGTCAATATATTAAATATATTTTGTAGGCTGACTACACTTACAATATAACATTGAATATTAATTTCTCAGCATGTTCATGCAGACTTCCACATTGGTAAAAGTGGTAACATGAGTTCTGGAAAATATTTTTCCCTGTTGTAAACACTGACTCTTCCACTCTGTCTATACTCTGAGGATAAAGACCTAAGTCTAAATGCATAAAGGTGGTGCCAACGCTCTTTACTGGATGCCACACAGACGAACCCTGACATCAGAGAGACGTCTGCATGTCCTGCATGTCAGTCCTTACACGTGGGCTGGGAGGGTGGAGAGAGGCTGCACTGCCATGAAGCCTGTTATGGCAAGACTCCCTACTGCCATAGAGTGCACTGGTTCATTCCTTGTTTTTAATGCGTAAGAAAAGAGTAAAAGTAAAAAAAAAAAAAGTCTCCAAGACAGTAATGGACAATATATGGTCTATAAAGACATGGTGTAAAATACCTTTAAAATCTGCCAAATCTGTTTAAACAGATTGTTAATTAGCTCAAATGAACATTACTATAAGACTCAAGTTCCTCACTAGATCTAAAGGATACAGCAGCAATAACAGGATCTTTGAAATAATATATCATTAAAGATAACTGCCTAAATAGTTATACTGCGATTGTTCAAAGTTAATCTCCATACAATTATTGACAATTAGCTGCGACTTGCTGAACTATGAAAGTAACTTTAGGAATCAAAATATCAAATTTATTAGTTTTGAATGGCACTTCAACAAAGATTTCCATCATAACATCCACCCAACCCCAAACACACCTGTCATATGAGGATCTTATTCTAAGCTTTCCCAAGTAACCAACTGCAACTAAGACCACTTGTGATAATCTACCTTATTATTTTCAGAAAGCCTAGCAACACTAAGCACAGTGTACTTGCATCAGGTAGGACTCTATGAAGAGACAGAGACAGGATGGGAATGAACAGGAAACCACTTTGAGTAGTGTCTGCCTGCAGAGCATATACTGCTGGTGTTTGGAGCCTCTTTCTAATTAATAGATTAGGAGACTGGTCTAAGCCATACAGGATGAAAGAGGAATGCTTTAAAATAAGCTTTTTAGAAAATATCTATAAAGGATCAAAATATTGGTAGCATAGTACTTGAAATATAAGTACTTCAAAAATAATTCTTCCATTTCAGCTAAAGTTTTATGGTATACAGCATCTCTCATGTCAAATTACTGCCCTGTTATAAGTCTAAATGAAGTAGAGAATTTTTTGGAGGGAAAAAAATGTATATATAGATTGACAGGAACATTGCCTCTGTTAGAATGCCTAAAAAGGTCCACATTAGTTCTCACTTAGTTAAGAACCAAATGGGGTTGGAGACAGTCACTCAGTGTTTTTTCAGGTAGAATATCTATATTTCAAAGAGAAATGGAAGACAGTTACAGAATAATTTCATATACTACCTTCACAACTTTCAAATTTACATATAAGATGTTAAATGCCTCTTGTATTGGGCTAAATAATATTATAAGGCTCAAAATAGCTTCCTGTCCCAATCTCACATCTGAAAAGAGTTAATAATTTAAATGAACCTAATATCATGGGGAATAAATACCCTTTTCAAAACAATTGTTTAAATTACTATTTTGTTTAACTAGCAAACTTCAATTTTAGCAGCAATTATTAAATAAAATGCAAAGAACAATCTCTAACAATAAATTACAAGAGCCCAAGAGAAAAAAATAGCTATGCCTATGTCTCTTTTATTTAGAACACAATGAGTCAAGAATCTGGCTTGCAAACTTTAAAATCAACTGTATTTAAATGTGACCACTTTTTTTTCTGTTAAATCCTGTTGCTGTCTTAGAAAAGCTCTCATGAAAAAAAAAAAAAACTTCACAGGTAGTGGGTACAATGGGTGATTTGGGGAAATGGTAACTAAGAAATCAGTCTTTATTAGTATTCAAAACCATGACTGCACTGAAGTCTGAATAAGTTCCTTAGATAAGTTCTAAATCTAAGAATGACGTGTCCAGAGTCTCTCCTTTCTTTTGGCAAAGTCTAGCACAGCCCTCCTGCATATTCATCTTCGTCTTCCTCGGTAGCAGTCGCAGTGGTGCCTTCAGGCTTAGCCTGTGGTGTTGCTGTCACTTTCTTCTTGATTCCTCCACCTGGAACCACCAAACTCAGGCCCAGCTTAGCATACTGTCAATGACAAAGCATATTCTCAAAAGGTGGACAGCTAACATCTCCGTAGGTGATGTCTCAACAACAGAATAAAAGGTAGCTCCCAGCTCTCTACCTCATAAAAACCAACACTACCACTTAAGAAAGAAAAACAATCACGACAAAAGTCAACACTGCTCTGCTGTCAGATGGCTCATAACCATGACATGACAAGTACACAACTAGCAAAAATGTCAATTATACACCACGCTTAGGAATTTGAGATAATTAGAACATACTGAGTTAAGTAATATTTGTAGCTCTTATGAAATAAAGATCTGTTGAATAAATAAAGAGTGTAAGCTAGGGACAATTCTTTAAGAAAATATACAAATTTATAAAAGCCTATTAAGAATTTACTCAGGAAAAAAAATAGTTCTTCTATATAAACTGTGATAAAAAAAATTAAAGGTTTGCAAGACCTTCAAAGACTAAAGTTGCAAGACCAAATCAAATGAACAGGTACTCACAAATTTACTTCAAAAAGGAGATCTGAAAAAAGAGAAACCCACTACCACAGCTCACTTTCTGTGTACAGAACCATGTGAGGCTGTTTTGCAAACATGTCCTAGTCTATTCATCATGACAAGCTGGCAAGACAGGGACCATTTCTTTAGATGAGTTGACTGAGGCTTACAGATAGTTAACCTGCATCACATAGCTAACTGTCACAGAAGTGGGATTCCAACAAGTACACTGAATTACAGAGGCTTCTGTATGATGAGTCTCTTTCAGTGAGCCTAAAGGAAATTTAAACTAAGCAACCCATAGGTGTCAACAGATGGAAACTGAAAAATGGGGATTAAAAAATATACACATGATTAACACAGGTAGATGGATAATAACTGGCTGTAAACCCAATGGTTGACATTCAAACATTCTAAACCTACAGCAACATTTAGTGTAAATGCTAAGTTCCCTTTTGAGAGGTATCTTAAGGTAAAAAAAAAAAAAAAAAAAAAAATAGAGGAAGAAAAACTCACAAGTCCATAGGAGAAAAATATCTCACTAGAAGCCTCTTCCATTCAAGAGGAAATAAGAAAGCTAACCAAAAAGCCACTTACATCATTGTCCATGTACTTGAAAAGTGGTGAGTTGCAGACCTCTGACACTTGATCTTGGTCTTGCTGGTCATATCCTTCTAGAAGCTGTTCCAGTGCAGCACAATCTTCACTCCCATTGAACCCTGGAATGCTAAAACAAGAACAAATCATACATCCCCACTTGTTCCCTCTCAACTAGGCATCCCTGCAAGTGTTTGGCAACATCTGGAGATATTTTCAATTGCTACAAGTGGGCAGAGGTCAGGGATGTGGCTAGACAGCGTATGATGCACAGGACAGGCCCAAAGAAAAAGAACGATGCAGCCCAAAATGCCAACAGTGCCCAGATTGAGACTGCTCATTTTAAATATCTCTAAGAGAAAAAGCTCCAATTCTAATCCTCCTGTAACTTTACTTTTGTTTGTTCTTTTTTTCTTAGAAGGGAAATTTAACAAAATCATGCAAATAACCCATGCTCATGGAAGTCCCCAGGAGAAAAACACACAAAAGAACACAACTTGTAAAAATCCTGCTGTAAAAGCTGAAATGGTAGTTAAGTGTTTTAATCACTGTGAAATTTATTTTTTTTTAAAGTTTCATGACCAGGAATATTTGTCTAAGTAGTTATCTCAGATTAATAGAAATGTTAACATTGCAAGTCAAGACAGTACTGTCAACATCTTACCTGTAGCTTTCCCTGACACATCTTTCTGCAGCCACATAGTCATTTCTGTGGAGATGAACTAAGACTTGAGCAATTGTTTTCTAAAACAAAACAGGTGATTATGGTCAAAATTTATATCAATTTAAGTTAATTTCCTGACATCTGGAATTTAACTTTTTGAGTACTGGTTTTAAATAAAGAGATTTCTAAATTCTACAGTAACTTCCACAGGCCATCTGAGGGAAAATATCCTGATATGCTGTACACCTCAAACTCTAATGTACATACAAACCACCCAGGAGTCTTCTTAAAATGAAGACTTTGACTCACTGGGCCCACAGCAAGCCTGAGATTCTACCATTTCCAACAAGCTCCCAGGTGGTCCTGATACTGCCAGTCTGAGGACTACACCTGGAGTAACAAAGCCTTAGAATGCCACCATACCTTTTAAAAAAATTTATTTTAAATATCTATACAGGTCAAATCTTGAAAAGAGAATAAAAAAGGGGAGGACATAACTCTACAATTATACTTTGGAATTCTTAAAGAGATACTAGGAAAGGTGGAATGAATAAAAACCAAAAAACAAAAGCAATGTTACCATTAACAAAAGCATTAATAAAATCAAAGATATGACTAGTAAGTTCTTATGGGTAAAATACCTCTTCACAAAATATTTTTCCATCTTTTTATTTCTTTTTTTCTGATACGTCAATCTTCACGTTCACTGACTCGTCATCTCTATTATCACATTAAGCCCACGGCAGTATTTTATTTCAGACACTTTTTCAGTTTTAATGTTCTCATTTAGTTCATATTTATAATATTATTTTGGAAAAATCAATCCCTTTGTCTATTCATTCACCTGTGTTTATCTGTGCCTCTTATAGCATTTATGATGACTACTTCAAAGTCCTGATCTGATCTTTCTAACAGTTGGGTCATAACTGGGTAGGCATCTGTTATCTTTTCTCCTGAAAATGGGTAATATTTTCCTGGTTCTTTCCATGTGGAGTTAATTTGGGACTGTATCCTGGACACCGAATCCTATGCTGCATAGACCCTCCTATAATTCTTAGGAGAGATGGATTTCCAGCAGGCAATCACCCTATTCCATCTGCTTGTAATGGACACTGGCTCTAGTCTTAGTACTGCTCTGCTGCTTGGGATCTACCCCACATATGAGCCCTTTAAGGATGCTATGAGTTCTGGACAGTGGTTTAATCTCACTGTAGTTCTCAAAGCCTATGCTCCACTGCTCTGGGTCTGACCCACACATGTACAGCTGCAGAATAAAACCAAGACTTGTGCAGGCACATGTGCGTACACTCACTCACTCACTCACTTGGGATTCCCTATTCCAGCTCCCCTTTCTGGGGTTTTCTCCTTGCTGTCTTATCTTCCCAATTCCTCTGGGTTTCTTTTGGCGTTCACTCTGCCTGTGCCACTACCACAGCTGTAGCTCTATGACTAGAGCTATATGACCAGCCACACAATCATTTCTATGGAGCAAAGCCAAGGGAAAAAACAATGGGGCCTCTTTTCTCAGTTCCTCTGGTTAGAAGATGGGACAGATGGTTCTTTAAAAGTTTTAACTGCTGGAACCTCTGCTGCCCAATGAAACCGCTGCTGACTTAATTGGGGCTTAAGTCAATGCCGTAAAAGAGATAGGGAAAAACCCCTGAAACCCACTCCTGTACTGGTTGCTCACTCCCCTCCACAGTCCTCCTACTCTATTTACTTTTCAGAGTCCGAGGATAATTGCTCTATAATATTCTGTCCAGAAGTTTTACTGTGATCAGCAGCAGAGACAGGCTACAGTGGGCTTACTCCATCTTGGCAAAAAATAGAAGCCTATAAAGCATTATTTTAAAAAATAAGTAAATATCCATGGAATCTGGTCATTAAGTACATAGTTACACCAATATTAAAAAATACCTAAGTAAAACCAAAAATAAGTACTTTCAAAACATACCTTATAACAAGTTGGATAATTCTCAATTTCCTTATAAATATTTTTTTCTTTCTGAATAGAGAGAGCCGCCTCATCAAACCTAAAGACAAACAAAGAAATGTAAAACAAGGCAAGTCTAAATAATTTATAGCAGAGGTCATTCCTGTAATGCATTTGATATTACAGATTATAGAGAAATAAAGAAGATATCAGGCAGTTTAGCAACTGCTTCGTAACCCACTTTTCCATGAGCTCTGCTCCTACGGCTTGTTTTAGTAAATGCTCAACTCGCCCTTTTAGGAGTCAAGCAGACAGACAAAGCAAAAGAACTATGGACAGAGAGTTTTAAGTCTGGTAAGAATCATTCATTAGCTGTTCTCTATCAAATTCAATAAACTGCTTTATAAACATTTGTGAAATGTATTAGAAAGGTAATCCTCAATTTAATCATCCTAGATAACTTTCCACTCATCCAGACGTCACAAGAGCACTACCTCCCACTGATGAATGAATTCTCCCACTCTGTCCACACTGTCGCATACTCCACTGCTCCCTAGGTGAGCCCTAACAGCACTGGTGCCAAAAAGGGTGGCAGCAGAAGGCAGACAGGCAGAGGACTATAAAAAGTCCTTCCTGTCACCTTTGATCCTCAACATTCATCTTCTTTCATCTACTTTCACACATGTTCCTTTTCTTCCACCCCACTCAGATGTCAGAATGAAGAGGAAAGGATCACCAAAAATTTTCCTCTGATTATCTAAGGTCCTACCCCTTTATCTACCAGCCCCAATCTCATCAAACCCTAATCAGAGCCTCACCTCTGTAAGCTGTACTATACTCAACTCCAGGACTCTTTTACTAGCATCTTTTGACTGGATGAATTTTGGAGACTTCATCCATTTCTCTCATCTTAAGAACCAAAAAGGGAAAGCACTCTGCACTATTAGGATACAGAGGAAGAGAGGTGTTGCTGTGACCCAAATTCAAAATATAAAAAAGATGCAGTTATTTTTTGTGTTAATTATCTTTTAAAAATATTTGCAATAAGTGGTGTGGTTTTAACTCACATTATGAATTAAATTGAATCTCTGTGGGTTGCGCTCTGGCAACTTACTGCCTCATGAAACTTACTGCCTCATAAAATAAGACTCACTAGAGAAATGCATTCTGAATTTCCAAAGATCAACTTACTAAATTGTAGGAACACAGTCAGTTTATAAATTGGGCATGGTAGCAGACCTCTTAGTTCTCTAAGCTCTGCTTAAATATGATGGGATATCATACCCGAGAGCAGGATACTAAAAAACTGACTTTGAGTGAATCATTCACTCTAAGAGACTATCTGGATAGGACTGACCTAATCAGTGAGCCCTTGAAAGGTTAGGGTGTCAAGAGAGCTGTGCTCTTGCCAGCCTCAAAGCAGCAGCAAGTTACCATGCTGTAAACCATCCAGAAGGCATATGTCAAGGAAATGCAGACACCTCTAGAGTTGAGAGTGGCCCCTGGCTGAGAGCCAACAAAGAAACAGGAACCTGTCCTATAGCTGCAAGGAAAGGAATTCTGCCAACAACTAGTAAGCCTGAAATGAAGTTGTAGCCTTACCTGACACTTATTTCAGCCTGGTGAGACCCTGAGCAGAAAACCTGGCTACTTAGTGACAGACTTCTGACCTATCGAACTGTGAGACAATAAGTGAGTGTGGTTTTAAGCTACTAGGATTGTGGTTATTTGTTGTGCAGAAATAGAACATTAATATGGGAGGATTAAATGTATCACTTGTAATTGTGACCATGAGTTTATTACAAATCCTGTTTTAAAAAAATAAATTACATCACAACTTCCTATGAACACAATATCCCAATTATATCCTTCAAGTACAAATCTCAGTATTTTAAGCATTTCATATATTTAGCTATAAAGACTGTATTCTGTACACATGATTTATTTCCTTGGCATAAAAACAGCATTTCTATGTGCTAACACCTACCTAGCAAAACAGCCATCAAAGATAAACACATTGCACTTATATGGGTTTGGCTAAAAAAAAAAAAAAACTGAACACCTTTGCTAAAAGTCTATAAAAGTGACATATAAAGCCACCTATTTCCCAATGTATCCAGAAAATTATTTATTACTTATAATAAAACACAGAGGTAATTCTTAATACTCCTAAAAAATAAATAAAATGTATCTGGTTTTGCTGAAAAGAGAATTTTCATTTTCCTGTAATTCAAAAATAAAACAAAATGTAAGCCCCACAAAAGTTAACATGCATATGATAGGAATTTGTCATAGGACCCAACTCAACCCCAGCTTTCAACAGATACTCCCTCACAATGACTCAAAATTCTCTCCAGTCCCAACTACCTCACCTGCAGAATATATTTTTAACTACTTATGAAACTTTTCAGCCAATTCACTGTATTGCTAACAGAGTTTTTCATCATCCCCAATAAACCTAGGCATCACAATGGACAGGACACAGGTATGCAAGATAAACCTAGTGATTATCCTTAACGAGTTCCTTCCCTCCCCTCACACGTACATCCATTTCTTCCTGTGTTTAGAATCATGTGACTGTTGCAGACAACTGGTGGGAAGTACTTTTTTTTACTAAGAGAGTCTTAGAAGTGGTGGCGGGGGGGGGGTTAACTAAAATGGAAGTTTAATTATTCTCCTCTCTGAGAATCACTGCAAAGTTCTGGGAAGCCTCTCTCCAGATTAGGGTCACTGAGAGCCACCCACACAGTATGCCAATATGCTCAACTGCTTTAGGTGCCTTACATCTTCTCTGCAAGGCAGAGGAACAGAAAGCTTCACAGTAAGTCTGATCAACTTGTTGAAAAGGCCTTTCCCAGGAGGGAACAAAGGCAATGGTCTAGATGTAACCTAAATGAAATCTGACTCACTTCTGCATTACAACTGTCCATAAGTGAAGGAAAAGCAGAGTAATATCAATATATTAAATAAATTATTTAGTTCTTCAACACTAAGACATTAACTATTGTTAAGTTAGAATTAAATCTGAGAGTCTTAAGTTAATGTAAGAAATATCAGCATATTAACCAAATATAACAAGCATAAAATTTTAAATTTCATGCCATTCTATTAAATATTATTAAATTACTATCTCTTTTAGTTCTTTTAGGCAACTGATAGCATCAAATTAGATTGAAATCGAAGTATATATTCAAGATATTCAAACGGCGCATAAGTTATCTCAATTGGCGCATAAGTTATCTCAATTGCCTTTCCATTAGTATATATTCTCCATGTATTTTTTACCCTACACTACCTAAATTCCTGAAAAAACTACTGTGGCAGTTGACTTTTAATTCTCTCATACTACATGCACCGAGCGACACTTTTCCAAACACCAAATTCCTTAATATTCTTGAGTAAATTGTAATCAATTTTCACACTGTTAGACAACTTAAAAAATATTTTCATAAAATTAATATTTGTTCAAACACTGCACAAAACACTATCATTTTAAAATGTATTTTTACTAAAAGGAAAAAAAGCAATATAATTCATAAAGTAAATAAAGCACTTATTGGTTGCCCTAGATTCATAAATGTCTACGTTTCAAGCATAGCCACATAACATTCTCACTCCTGCTGCTCATTCAGTTTATACGTTTCCCCTCCACTGACACTGTAAAGATAACTTGATACCTGCTTAAAATGATGGTTCTCATATCATGTCACAACTTTTTCGGATACGGTGGCTACCATCCCTCGCAGAGCTCTCCAGAGGAACACGTATACATATCCAAAAAATGTTCCTCAGCCGACCACCCAAGGGAGACCGTGGCCCCTTTGTCCCCATTCCTACTCCCCCTAAAACACGGTTTTAGATAATCTACAGTTGAGAAACAGGAGAGAAAAGGACGTGGAAAGAAATACCTCAGGGAAGCTGAAGCAGAGCACACTCCTACACAGAGCCATCCTACATTCTGCCCCTGCTTTCAACTTCCTTTCTTAGGCCTTCAGTGGGGCCCTATGAAAAGGGGCCTAGAGCTCTATGAAGGGACTGGAAGCCTTGGGGGAGGACTACTGGGGGTAGGAAAAAGTGAGAAAAGGAAGTAAAAAGATTCCAGATGTGCCTGTCTGCCCTGTAATTAAGAGTCAAGGTCACCATTCCCTGTTTCTATAGTTCAGGGGCCATGCTCACAAGGGTCAGAATCCAAGTACCATCTTTCAGTTCAGCTATTCTGCAAGAGCCTGGGACCACCACCATGAACAGCTTTGTTTCTATAGAAAAACCTTTCAGAGACTAAACTCAGCCTATTAGAACACCATTTATTAGTTGGAAATTGCCAGAGATTTCAATCATTTTAATTTCTAGGAAGCCAAGATTATTAAGATGAATAAAGGTAATGTGCCTCAAGGCTGATTTATAAATTCTGCCTCATATTTTAGTACAAAGTCCTGATTTAAAAACAAAATAAAAATGTTATTGTGTTTAGACCAACAAAAACACTAATCAATGAAAAAGGTCCTATAAACAGGTAACAAGTGTTGACAATGTCGAGGGGGAAAATGAACCCTCATATACTGCTGGTGGGAATGTAAATTGGAACAGCCACTATGAAAACAGTATGGAGGTTCCTCAAAAAAATTAAGACTAGAATTACCTTATGAACCAGCAATCTCTCTTTTGGGTATTTACCCAAAATATTTGAAAACATTTATCCATAAAGATGTTTGCACCCTGATGTTCATAGTAGCATTATTCACAGTAATCAAGACATGGAAACAACTGAAGTATCCTTCAACAGGATTGGATAAAGATGATATGGTACATAAATACAATGGAATATTACTCAGCCATAAGAAGAGATGAAATACTGCCACTTGTGACAACATAAATGGAACTCAAGATAATCATGCTAAGCAAAATAAGTCACAGATAAAGTTGAGAATTATATGATTTCACTCATATGAGACATAAAACTGAAAGCAACAAAAGAATAAGACAAATAAACAGATTCATGGATATGGACAATACCTTAGTGGTTAGCATAGGGAAGGGGGCGCAGAGAGAGAGGTAGATGAAGGTAAAGGGGATCAAATATGTTGACAGAACTTCGGGTGGTGAACATACAATATACATATGACATACTGTTGAATTGTACACTTGAAACCTATATGATTTTGTTAACTAATGTCACCTTATTTTTAAAAAGGTACTATAAAGTCATATATTTAAATGAGAATGTTTAATAGTTATTAATTTTATATTATTTTATTCTGGTACTATTCTAAATCTGTTTGAATTATATTTTAGAAACTGAGTCTCCACAAAGAAAAAGTTTAACTCAATCCCAGGAACAGATCAATAGAGTCTTCAGTCATTTGTTTTTCATTCCTTGACAAAACATATGGAGAGGTAGGGGCAAATTTCAATTAAAATGATCTATCTTCAGACTTATCATCTCCTAAGAGTGTTTATCTTAAATGCCATTAAACAGAATTTTATTCATGACAGAAACTGTTTACTAAAATGGAGACAGAGAAAAAAACAAAAGGAAAATCCAATAGAGATTCCAGATTTCTAGGGTCCAGTTGTTTGTGCCTTAGGTCATATATTTAAAAAATAAAAAAGTAAATACCTTATTTAGTGATACTATTTAGCTGTCAAAAAGCTGTCCATTTTCATGGGTGAGCATTTAAGGCACCCTGTTACCTATACCTACATAAACATGCCTCCTCAACCTAGAGACATCATAATCTAACTAAATAACAGATGAAGAAAACAGCTCTTTCTCATGCTGCTGAGCCAGTTCTTAACCAGTAAAAGCACAATGCATGATACATTTTGGGATTACATTTTAGAAAAACAGCAGCTTTTTAAATACTTAACTCAATGTGCCGTCTTGTAGACATCAGTTTTTCTGCCGTGTGGCCTGTGTCTATAGCTTACACCAAAAAAGATGAACAAGCCAGTCCCAAAAGTACTTAATAGTTCCAAACATGAACTAAAGGTATGCATGGACATATATGAGCAGTTTCAGTAAACTTACCTGCGTCCTCGTACCAGCAGTCTGGAGGCTTTTCCTAGCAATTCAACTGCCTGTCGTAAACGTTCCTCATTCTGAAAGAACCAAGGAAAAGACGGTGTTGGCTGCTTTAATGCAGGGCTTTTTTTCCGCCAATAATTATCTGATAAAAAAGTAATGGCACTTGACTTGGGGATTTGGGGGAAAGAGGGGGAAACAGGGAAAAACAACACCAAAGCTGCTGGTCCGTGTCATTACTATCTAACAGAAAAAATAGTGTTCAGTTTTAAGTACAGAAAAGTTTTAAGACATAAGCTGCATTTCTCTGTTTGCCTACATATTACGAATCTAAGTATTCTAAGTATACTTAAACAAAAAAATAAAAATCAAACTTACTTCAAACACATTAGCTGTCTGCTGATATAACTGTACAGCTTTTTCTGGATCTACATTTTCTATAAGCCTAAATTAGACAAGAAAATTTGACTTACATGAGAAAGACAAAACTTGTTTTTCAAAAGACTTTATTAAAACACCAAGACAATGACTTCTATGCAGAGACGGTGTTCCGCATACTCACTTTCCAGCTCGCTCCAATGCCATGGCTGCTGTGTCAGGGGTGCCGTTTTCTAGATACATCATGCTGGCTTTCTCAATCAGCTGAACAGCCTCTGGTAGTTTCTGCATCTCCTTGATGTGAAGGATATGGCATAGGTCAGTAAGTACATCACCGTAAGAAACAGAGTTAACAATCCAAAATTCAACTATATTATCCCTGATTCATAAAAGTAAATGATTCAAAATGTATTCAATAAACATACTTAAAACAAAATGTGTTTACATGGTTAATCCACCCATCAAGTTTCATTTAGCCAAACCAAAAGTTTATCAGTTAATTTCTAAACAGTTCATCATCATTTCAGTGTTTCAAGAGGGAAACTATACAAACAGTGGAAACCAAAACACTTTCCCTTTACTGTTTTCTAAGCAGTCACAATTCTTTGAACATTTACTGAGTCCGTACTATATACAAGACATATGCCAAAGACTGCAAACTACAGCCCAAGGGCTGTATCTCTTTTCCAAGTGCACCTTACTTAAACCAGTCAGTATTTTTAAGTCACATACTTTCATAAAAGTTGTTTTATAACTTCCAATTTAAAAAAAATATCAAGAACTATGGTATCAGCAGGTTTGCATTCCCACATGGCAATAATACGCTAGGACTGCGTAGCAGCTGTCCTGCTGGAGGCGTACCACTTCCTGAGATAGCTGCATTTGCTCCCACTGGCTTCTTTCATTTCAGTCACTCTCCTACACCCTGAGTTCATCTGAGTTTGCAATCTGCTTCCATGCTAAGTGTCATCAACAGAATAACTGTATATCTTACCATTAAATCATTAGTCTCAGCATCCTGTGGACCTCATATCTAATGTCTCTATTTCAAACTTAAAAAAAAAACTTTAAAAATTCATTTGAACGCTAGATTTAAAGTATACAGGTATTATTTACTTAGGGTTCACATGTTGTATTTAAAGTAGGCTCCACGTTGACATCTTGTGGATTGTTTTCAAGTATGCCTATTCAGTCCCTCACTAAGCTCACAAATGTTTTACAATGCGAATCTTGCTTGTCTCATTCTTACCAACTTCAAAATAAATTTTTAAAATTGTTATTTAACTATGGAGCTAAATAACAATAAAACAGACTGAAAGATACTACACAAAATATGTTGCTATTGAACTCAAAGTGGAGTGGTATCAGCTAATATATCCTCAAAATTCAGTTAAAAAAATATATTTTATGTTATAGAAACCAAAGGTCAAGGGAAGAATCAAGTGTCCACAGTATATGTTGAAGGATATTTGGTAGGAAGGAGAGTTAAGTCTTTAACAAAATGTATTTCACCCACTTTAATCCTGAGGGGCACTTTGGCTTTTACAGCGTATTTCTTCTCTCAGTTCACTTACCCTTTAATTAAATAAATATATACTGAGCATCTACAATAGGCAAAACATTGAAGGGAATAAAAAGAAATATAACACAGGGTACTATCCTTCATGAGTCTTACCCTTGTTAGATAAGACATACAGAGCAAGAGCCACATGATCTCAATATGAAATAAGAACCATCTAAGTCACGTGTTTAAAAATCAATAAATACATCCTCCTGCTTTTGTATCAAATCAAGCATGACTATGAACGGCAGAGGCCCAACTATAACAGACTCCTCTTTATTAAAAATGATGGGCTGCCTACTCTTCAAAGTTACACAATTTTATTCTCTTCACCATGTTCTTCTAATATGGCAAAATCACGAAGAAGAAAATTAAAATATGCCTATTTTCAGTGGCTTGTGTACCTTAGTCACCTTATCACTTCTGTGGAGCAAACAGGATATGAAATCATAACAGCTGTAAAATGACAGAAACAGAGGTTGATTCAGCAAGTCCCTGTGTCTTCCCCTGTGCCTCCATTTACAAACTGTTACTTCCAAAGCCTTGTTAGAGGATGAATGTGAAGGTTTGTATGACAAATAATGGAAATTTTAGCCCACAGAAGTAACTGTGGGCCATGTAGCTCAAGACTTCTACTTAATGACACCAAGGACTGTCCAAAAGCATTTAATTTAAATACAAGAGAGTGACAGAAAATATTTTCTTTTGTCTTTCCCTCTACCCATTCACTTTATTTTTCCTTCATTCAAAGTAGTGCCTTTCAAATCCTCAAATTACACCAATATTAGAACAACAGAAATGGTTTTTCATAACTTTTGATGAAAACTAAAGCTGTAACACGGCTATTAGAGTATAACCTGAGGTTGTGAGGATTACATATCATTAGTGCTCTAGCATTTCTGTACTAAAATATTATATGCTAATAGTGGGCAGAAAGTACACAGGGACTATGCAAAGTACCTTAGTGCTTCCTTGTCTCAGGCAGAACTGAGACAGAAGGCCAGGGCAGACACCTGGCTCCTTCAGCTATAGGAAAGATTCTAGTTGTTAAGGACTGAGCCAATAACCTGACTTGTATCACCAAGTCAATCAGATTCTTATATTTCAGCCAGAAAAGCTTTATTACAATGGCTATATAACAGTTAATCATAAACATTTTCTTATCATTAAAAATGTAGACAACCGCTATTTTCTTAAACAATGTAGCAATAAACATCCTTATGCAGAAATCTATGCTATCTACTTCTTTTATATTTTATGAACTCTTAAATTCTTAAAATCTTTTAGATTTTATAAACTTAGAATTTATGAACTCTTAAAATCCTTAATATATATTACGAAAGTATTTTTTTAATATTAGAAAATCTATGAAAGAGTTAAATATGTAGTAAGATATAAAACTGTGAAGAACATTATCAGTTTTCTATATATATGTGAAAATGTATATGTATAGAAAAATAACCAGGAAAAAAAACTAAGCATGTTAACAGCTATTACTAATATTCTTTCAATGTTTCAGTGTTTCTAAATGTTCTATACTGAACATGTATTTCTTTTAAAAAATCAGTAACTTAAGATTATAAAAGTTGTAAAAATTAAAAATAAAATAAATTCTTAAAACAAAGGTTTACTATAATTCAAAATAACTTTTTACTATATTAGAGAACATAAAAATGGAAAAGAAAATGCCCTATTTCAATTACCACTGGCATATTTTGAGCGTTTGTATCACAAGGTAACATGTTTTGTCTCATCACAACAGGATATTAATTCTCTACCTGTTTTTAAGACAGCAATATGAAAAGAGGCACAGGCGCATCAGCCAAAGTATTCCATTCAAGAATGTTATATAGCAACGAGTTAAGTCTATGGTTCTCTTTGATGTCAACTGATATTTATAAAACAATCAAAAGTCTCTCTATCTAGCCCTTGGGTAGTAAAAAGTATATACCTGTACATTTTTAATATATTAAGATGTCCTAAAGTTCTCAAAAGTAGGGAAACCTCCCACATAACTCTTTGTTTAGCAAACACTCTCTCCTGGTCACAAAGCTTAGAATCTTGGGGTTCCCAGTTCCCTCCGATACAGTCTCTCTAAAATTTCACTTTTAAAACTCCCTATCTTATGACACACACAATGTACCCTATGAGCCCAACTAGCATTGCTTTGGACAAGAAATCTTAACATCTCTCCCCTTATAGCAAAGAGACTTTTTAACCTCAACAAATTTACTTCAACACCTTGTAGTTAATTCATTTTACCTAAAGAACAGTTGAGACACATTACTGACCTTCAGCATCATGCCAGCTTGCTCATAAGCTCTGCAAAGAAAATACAATTTCTCAAATGACATCTTAAATAAGGGGAAGGAGAAATTTTCTATTATAGGTAAGGGAATTAATTTCACTTTCAACTGGCTCAGGCACTAGATATTTCTTTAGGTTCATATTAGTCCACACATTTTTTTTTAATTTTCATAGGCAATAATAATGCCTTAGAAACATCAGACATCTGAGTTGAAGGGATTTCATTTTGCAGATGCAAAATTAAGTATGACTTAAAAAGATTAAATAACTATTTGACAAACCTAAATCCAAGTTATGAAACAAATACTCCCCATAAACGCAAGATAAAGTGTCCTACTTTTCTCTATAGGCACTAGTAACTATCGAGAAAGAGGGAAAAGAGATTCTAACCTGTTTTTTCTTAGGTTACTGAACATAATGATCCTAAAAATATTAGGGTGAATTTAATTTAAACACAGTATATTTTAGGAAAAAGCTTGGTTTTTAAGGTCCAGATGACTACTGAAACGAATGGAAATGACTTGTATTTAAATCAATACCAAAGAATTCACTATTTACAAATTTATAATTTAGGAAAAAATTACTGACCTGTAGGAAAACAGCAACATTCAAAGCATAACAATTTGCAAACATGAAGGTGTGGGAGAATATTTACTTACTTGGCAGCATGAAAAAGACTGAATGGATGTAACAAAGCCAAAATTAAGGAAAAAAGGCAAACCAATCATTTCTAAAGATTTACTATTTAAAAGACAAAGGTAATTAAGTCAATACTCCAGCTGTGATCCAGAAAGCAAATCCTACAAACACCTACTGGTGCTAAATGATGTCTCACCTACTGATATAGTCCTGAGAGACATCATTTAGCACTAATTTGCAAGAACAACGCATAGATTTTAAACTATTATGCTTTATAATATTTATGCATTCATTTGCAGAATTTTACTAAAATGCAAGGTTATGATAACCATAATTAGCAAGTGAAACAAAATAAACATTTTCAAGTACAAACAAGTTTTAAAATACCTCAGGAAAATGTATTGTTTTAAACCACTTATAAATCTTATTTAAAATACCTGAAGACTATATTTTAAAAATATTTATATAGCAGTTTGCACAACACCTGTGCTACCTCTTCATTCATCAGCACCTGTCTACAGATTTCCCTCATTTTATCCCAAGTAAAATCATCATCAAGCACATTCAGAAACAACAGAAATAAACTCTCAAACGTAGCTCTGCAAAGCAGTATGGGCTTTATGATCAGAAGTCTCTATAAATGCTCCTTCAGAGTTTACATATACAGAATTTTTCTAATCATTTTCTAATTTAATGTCATTGTACTCTACATGCAGCAAATGTATAACAAGAAAAAATAATTTGTGTCTTTCAAAATCATTGAATTGTCAAGTCTTTCCTTTTTAAAGGCTGAAAAAGATACGCCCTGTTATTCTCATGGGCAACAGCTTCTCTCAGGCAGGCATCTTTTGCTTGCTCAAACTGTTTGGCATTTTTGAAAGCAACAGCTGAAACAGAACAACAAAGAGAGACTTTCTATTTCCATCACTGAAAAAAAAAGCCCTCAAATGAATTATTACCAAAATATTAAATTAAAATTTATCACGTGTGAAGTATTAGAAAATATTTTAATCAAATAATCTCAGTAAGCTTAAAAAAAACTATAAAATACCTTTTTTTTCTAAAGCAATGTTCTTACCACTTTTTTGATTATCAATAACTTAGTTATTTCCAAAAGCTTTTTTTTTAAATTGGCTACAAATTAGTGCTACTTCCACTAAAACCAGGGAGTCATTCTAACACCGACATCTAAGTTACATCAGCCAAACCAATACTCCCAAATAACAGGTACTGTCACAAAAGACAGTGACTTATTTAATCAGTTTTTATATTTAATCAAAACAGTATTTTAGTTATAGTTTACTCCATCTTTTAAATTAGTTAGAAATAAAGACCAACCCATTAAATTTTTTTTTTTAAATAAGCACCCTCTTTGGCACAACATTTAAATGAATGTCTAAATTAACAATTCATTTTTTTTAAATAAAGCTCTTATACTGTTTAAGTTTCCGTGAAAAAGAAATCTCAGCATCCAAAGAGCTAAAACACATTGCTAACTATTGTGTCATCATCAGCGCAAAACAATTAGAATTGGACCTGAAATATGGTATTACAGATTCTGGCAAACTTACCAAAGGCTGCTTACAAATAAGTAAAAAGGGTACTGCTTTAAGAAAAAGTTATGTTAAAAACACTCCTAAAATTCTCTTTAATAAAAATATTGAAAATAAACCACCTACTGAAACTATTTCTCTCTCTGGATTTCCACATTTATTCTACTGATTAAATGTATTTTGCATAACCTATTAAAAGAAAATAAACAAAGGGCGCTTTAATGGGAATACTGACCTGAAATATTTATTTTTAAAAGCAGCTCATGGTCTTAAATGCATATACAACAAAAGTATTCTCATACAAAGTGTCTATAAAATCCATATAGTTTGAACTTTTCATGATTTTCCTTTTAAATATGATATATATCATTTTCTTTTTAAATATGATATATAACTATCAGAGCGAATTTACTCCAGATTTTAATAGAAGTGCTAAAGATTCATTTGCTGTCACTTTTATTATCTAGAAAAAAAACCTTTATTGTACTGATTAGTTTCAATTTACTCAATGTCTTTTTTCTTTGGTGATATACTAAAACTAAAGTTTTTCCAAAGCACAATATCTAAATGATCTCTGGGCTAGGGTAACAAGTGTGGTCAGGGCTTATTACAGCAACACAACTGTAAAATGTGTTCAAGGTACTTTGAATTCTATCATGCTTTGTATCGAAAATAATAGTGGATATGCTGAAACCAATTCCATAATTAAAAATACTAACTTTTTAGTAAAGTCCATGTCTGTTGCATATTTGTTTTTATCTTATAGACAAATTTATTCATGTATTTATGTAGCTTAACAGTACATGAAAGTTTATCAGTGTATCTCAAAGTAAGGCTCATGAAAAAACATATGCCAAACATATCATTTCAGATCTGCTTAGAATAAGGCTAAACTATTTTAAAAAGTTAACAAAGAAAAATCTTTAGTCAACAATAAGAACTATAATAGAGGAATAGGGCAAAACTCCTGGAAATAGTGTGCAACTGACTGAAGTTCAAGAATATATAAACAATGCTAAAAACCTGCAGCCAAGTACTGCCAAGCCTATCCATCTCTGCTGTCATGAGAAAGAGGCAGAGGTAGCTGGATCTCTGACTCAGCCCTCAACACATCTGAAAATAACAAGTGGAAAAACACAAGGGCTTGGGCACATTCCTGTTGTTTAACTATTAAAATTTTATAGGAAGCATTAAGAGTAAGCATTATACTGAGAGGAAGTAAGCCTACTTTAAGATTACACATTGGAGTTACAGTTAAACGTACCTGCTTTTCCATATTCGGAAGCAGCACTGTCATAATCTGGCTTCCACTTTAAAAAACCAGTTTTCAAGCTAAAGTGAAAGAAAGATACATTTCACAGACATTATCAGCCACATTTCTAAGTCAGAACTCTGCTTGTAATGACTTTATGGGTCATTAAAAAAGGTACCAAGTCCCCACCTTGCTCACCTCCATCCAACCATAACAATTAAATACAACCTCACCATTTTCCTCCCACTACCATAGACATGGTTTTCTTTCTTTCTTTTTTTTTTTTTTTTTTTGACCTGTATAACATGGAAGTACAGTGGAGATTCTCAGTGCATGGTACCCAGACAAGCATGCTAGAAATGTAAATTGTTGAGCACAGCCCCGGAAATACTGAACCAGAGACTCTGGTATGGCAGCAAAATTCCAGGGTGTAACAAGCCTTGAGGTGCATTAAAGCCAGAAGCCCACTGAAGCACTGTGCCAAATAAGTAGACTGAAGCTCAGGAGAGGCTAGAGATAATAACTGAGGAGTCATCAGTACATACCACACCAAGAGCCCAATTAAGATCCCCTAGAAAGACCTCAGAGAAAGAGCAGAAAGACTTAGGAATACAAACATTCAGAGGAATAACAGAGTGGCTCATCAAAAAAAGGTGAAAACTAGCCACCAGTGGAGAGGAGAGTTATCAGAAAGACAAAGATGTTATGAAAACAAGGAGAAGCTACTTCCCAGGATCGCTATTGGCATTTCAGAAACCAACCAAAGGACAATCAATTTGGAGTCCTTATCTTACTTGCCCTTTCTGCAATAATTTATTTTTTTTATTTTAAAATAATTTCATATTTTCAGTTTAAACTAACTCTATCAGGCTTGGGTGTACATAAGAATTGCTAAATAAACACCATTTTAAATTCTAAATTTCAATTTGATTAGTGAAAGCCTGCTTACCTATAACATTGTCAGCTTCAAAGGCATCAAGGGAGGACCTTTACTGAAAATGGGGAATCCCCGAGGGCCCTCAGAGGTACACCTCCATTAGTGACAGCTGTGTGAATTGCTCATCAACCCTTTTAAAGAACATTTTTGGCCAATTAATTTAACATTTGTGTTTGTATACGATTCAATTTGGTAAGCAATTTTTCAAGCTTACAAAGAATATTATTGCTCAGAGAAATTTTTCAATTGCAGTCTATTCACTCTAATCCACAATATTGAGAAAGTACGCAAAAAAGCAAAAATTTAATCCTCTACTCCTACCTCAAAGCACTCATTCTATTCAATATACTAACATGTTTTAAATTCCATCAAAAACAAGATATAATCATTCAAATGTCTAATGGGTTACACAAGAAAGAGCTAGAAACTTCAAAATATAGCATATCATCCCCAGTCAACTAGGCACCTCTAATTAGGAAGAGAGAAGACGCCCTGGTTAATTTAGTTTAATGGCTACACCTGTTACAGCTTCTGACTATTTTTGTCAAGTCAACAAAAAATTCTATTGAGGCCAACACTTTGACAATTTCCATAGGCCCAAAACCCAGAAAACTACCTGTGTAAGGGGGTTAATTATAATTACAAAACTATTCGACAATATTGAACCATATTACAATTAGAAGGTGAGAAATACCAAATCTCTCCTAAACTCCGTGCCCATTTTTCCTGCCACCTAATGAGCAACTCTGTCTATAGGCACTTCAAACATAACACATTCAAGCCTTAATCCAATACCTCCCTGGCCCTACCCACCCATCATGTTCATTGGTCTAGTTTTGGCTGGGTCTCTCTACTCCACCTAGGGGTCAAACCTTTCTCTCCACATCCAGTCAAGTCATTAAAGCTTGTCAATTCTGTTTGAGGAATGTCACAATCCCGCCCTGGTACTGTTGCTTTACTTCGGGCCCTCGTCATGACAGCCTATTGACCTGTAATGCAGAAGTCACCCTTCAGGTTCTGCTGTCCTCTTTCATGTCTCCCACCCCGAGAGGAGTAACTTTTCCTTACACTTCATCTCCACTGAACCCACTGCATACTTCTAACATTCAATACTTTCTTTTTACTCATCTATTTACTTGCTGTCCTGTGAATCCTAAGCTCTTGAGGAAGAGACTACTTTTTACCTCAGTAACCCCATCAGCCAGTGTAATGCAACAACTTCGTAAATGTTTGCTTCCTGAACATGCCAAAGTTCTCACTCTCCTCTCCATTCCTTTGTCCTTTCTCCACCATATCTCTCTTGCCAAAAAATAAATCTAACCAGGTCCCGCTGGTTATTCAATCTTTAGAAAAGCTAAAGTTAAAGGCCATTAGAGGGGCAGGGCAGCCCCTTCACAGTCTGGCCCCAACTCTTCTCCGCTGTAGCTCAGGCCTGGGCACTACAACTACTCTACAGTCACTATTCTCCCAGCACATTTTTAAGACTGTGCTCATTACCATATTGTGTATAGGTTCTCTCACAGGATTTTTCCCTCAACTAAAAATTTATTTTTCAGGCCATGCTCAGAAATCACCTCTGTGAATATTCCTAAATTTCCCCAGGCAAAAATAAACTTCTCTTTCTGTGATACCAAAGCACAGGTAACAGCTTTGGTAAGGTCCTTATTAGACATGCTGTTCTAATAATATTTTTGTATCTGCTCTCAATAGATCATTGCAGGCACCTGCACCAAAAAAGCCCCAGTAACTTTCCACACTGCCTGGAAGTGCATAATGTGGTAAAACAGAAAGAACCTGAGTTTTTCCACTGGTTGAAAACTGGCTCTGCCACCTTTTCACTGTCAACCTTGAATAAGTTATTATGACGCTTCTCCAAGCCTCGCTTCCTTTTCTATAAAATGAGAATCTCTATTTGGTAAGTTGTGGTGATGTCAGATTAGGCGTGTGAAGCATCTAGCATAGAGCACAACGTGGACTTTTAGTTCTCTCTAACTGCCAGACAAAAATTTGTTGGACAATGCAACTGAAATGGAGGGGAGCGTCAAAAATTGATCAGGCAGAATCAATTCAATTCCGCAAATATTTGTTGGGTAGCTACTACGTACCATGTCGGAAGCTGGCCGAACAAACATAAAAGAACTAAGGAAGCGCAGTTCTTGCCCCCAGGAACAGTATAAATGAACAAGACAAGGAGTCACCGAGGAAAATTCAGGGTAAATCTGTAGCCCAATCCCTATCACAAGGTAGTCTTTTAGAGCAGTGGTTCTCAACAGGGTGATTTTATTTCCCCTGGGACAGTTCTGGTTGTCACAAATAGGGGGGGAGGGGAAGGATGCTGCTGACATCTCGAAGGTAGAGGCCAGGGATGCTGCCACACATGCTACAAGGCACAAGGTGGCCTCCACCACAGGGAATCCTCCAGTCCAAAAGGCCGAAGTCGTGAAACCCAGTTCAGAGCGGAAAATGCAGCAGAGGCTTCCCCAGCAGAGGAGCGCAGACTTCCGGCGCGCGGACCAACCACGCTTCCGGAGCTGCAAGGAGCGCAGCCCTCTCAGGCCGCCAGCGCCACCCCGACTCGGTTGCCCCGCGCCCTCCCTCCAACCCCCACGCCAGCCCCAGCCAGAGCGAGGCATGGCCCCAGCGCCCGTACAGACGCCCACACTGGAGTCTCTCACTCACTATTTCTCAGCTTTGGCGAGGTGCTCCAGCCCTTCATTTATCTTCTGAGCCGCCATCTCCACCGCCCGGTTCCTGACGTGGAGGACGGCAGCTGCCTGAGTAGGCGCGAGAACGCCTACCAGGAAGCTGGGACAGCGCCACAGCCCAGCGGTTACAGGGGCCAGCAGGGCTCAAACCTAATATGGCAAAGTAAGGACCGGAGATGGTCAGGGCGCGACGCAGGCCGAAGCCGCGCAGGCGCAGAGAGCCAGGGCTTGACAGCCCCGTGGGCTTCTCGCGCAGGCGCGATGCGAGGACAGAAGATGCTTCGTTATTTATTCATTCAACATATATTTATTGAACACCTAATATGTTTCAGGCACTACTCTAAGCACCGAGAAACAGCAGGGAGTACAAGAGACAAAAATATGCGTGGAGCCTTGCCTTCCCTTTCATGTGAAAACTCGTTGGCGCTATAATTTATTACATTTGTTCCACAGCTAGAATAGAATTAATTTTTTTTATTTTGCCTTTGAGTGCCAACTATATGTCAGTAAGCAAAACAGACTGTTAGTTCTGATTACTGTCAATAATCATTTGACCAATACAAACTGGTGAGTGCTCTCAATGAAAAGTTCAGCTAGCATCGTTTGTGATCGTCCAGCAGAAATAATAGCCGGTAATACAGTCAGCTCAATTAATAAGTTATGGCGATTTTAATATTTATATAGATGACTCCTGCAATGTCTATGCAACCTTTTAGTTTCTAACCAAGCACCATTCACAGGATCATAACCATGAACCAATTACTTATAACTGTGCTCCACAGTATCAATTTCAAGCAGCCCATGATTACCTCCCGTCATTCCAGCTCACCTTTTCTAGTGCCAATAATTCTCACCTTCAACAGAAGTCTCACCTTTTTTTTTATTCATCTTCTCTTATTCACACTCCCTCTTTACCCAGTATAAATTCATTGTTTCATCATTTTAGCTACTCTTTTGCATAGACCCTCAACCTCCTTGCCTCTCCCTCCTTTCTTTCTTCTTGTCTGGAAAACCTCTGACTCTCTGCTTACTCTGGAACTGCTCTTGGGCAAGCAAATGTGGCTGGAGAAAAACAAACCAGCCTTACTCATTTCAATGACAGTAAACATCAAGGAGACCTTTGGTGCTACCAGGCAACTGTAATGCATTTCCATGGTAAAATCATTTACCCACTCATTTGGATGGCTGTTCACACCCTCCTTCTTCTCAAAACTCCAACACAGTCTCCCTGCCTGTCTGCCTACCTGCCTGCCAACTCCTACATCTTGTTTAACAAAAAAATCAATTCTAAGAGATCTTCCATTTGCCTCACCACCCCCTCAACCAATTACCTGCTTCTGTTCCCAGATATTCTGTCTTTTCTCTGGTGTTGGTGGGTGAACTAGCCTTAGCCCTTTCCCCCAACTATCTTTGGTTCCTTATTTACTCTCATGAGTACAGGTACTACCCAGGCATAAGGCACCCCATCATCCTGCGATTTAGCCTGAACTTCCTTATATGCAGAATACAGCATTCCAACAGGGTGAAAGTGGAAGCTACAAGCTCATAAGACCTAGGTTCCCAGGACTATCTCAACACCACTTCTGCCACATTTGATTGGTCAAAGAAAGTCACAGGCAAGTCCAGATTCAAGAGTTGTAGAAATAAAGGAATTATAAAATACCATAGCTCTGGGATGACTGGTTAAATACAAGAACACTGTTGCTGGTACCCTTATCAGGAAACAGGAAAGCCTTACTTTCTGAAGTGAAATTAGACTTAATAACCACTCAGTGCCATCAACCTCTACAATCATTGAAAGTGCCCAGATGTTATTCTAAGGGATCTCCACTAAAAGTCTATAGCCTGTTCCTTATTCTCACTTGTTCACACATTCATTTATTAAGTATTTCCTGAGCAACCACTCTACACAAGGCACTGCGCCTACACACACAGGGCCTAATTGTGAACAAGGGAATGTAGGAGAGGAAAAAAATCTCTTCCTCTACCCATCTTGGGTTTTCTGGCTGGGACCCTGTAAATTAGACCGGCAAAGATAGAGCCACAGGTGAAAAGCATACATATTTATTTAATAGAAGTTTTATGTGACAACAGAGTCTTCATAAGGAAATGAAGACCTACAAAAGTGGTTAAATCAGAGTGTTTTTATGTTAGATTTGATGAAGGGTAGAAAGTCATGAAACAACGTGATGGGACAAAAGCTATGAGCTAATTGCACTAAACGGGGAAACTGAGCAAGACCATTCAGATTCTCTTCAGCATTCCTCTGTCTTCAGATATAAGGATGTTCTTTTCCTTCAGGTCTAGGAAGAGCAACTCTTACATGAGGGTTGATGGGGTTCAGGACACACTACCCCCAAATAAGGCATCTTAGTATATTGACTATATTAAGCTGAAGGAGTTTGAAAAACAGTAGAAGTAAATCACTCTGAACTTCCCCTACAATTCTCCCCTGAAACAGGTCATAAGATCCTCATGTGACAGGTGCCCTCTCTATACCCAGAGGAAAGGAGGCTTCTTATCTCCAAAGACAAAGGGACACTGAGAAGAATCTAAACAAACGGGCTTTGCTAAGTTTCCCTCAGTTCACTACACTGACCTCATACTCCTTGTCCTATCATGTTTCTCCACCATCGTCCACTCTTCATCAAACCCAGCAGAAATTTACTCAGGCCTCACTGTTTCTTCAGGTCTTCATTTCCTTATGAGGGTCCTGTTTCACCTAAAACTTATATTAAATCAACCTGTATGCTTTCATCCTATTAATTTGTCTTTGTCAATTTAATTTTTAGACCCAGCCAGGGACCCTAACAGGACTGAGGAAAACTTTCTTCTCCCCTACAGAATCTCATTACCTACTTCAGGGAAGAATGGAGAAGTCAGAGACCTTCCTGCACCTTCCATTTCTCAAATTCCTCAATTCAAAATGTTATTTCTATATGCCAAGGTGTCATATTTTCAGGTAGTCTCTTCTGAACCCCTCATGAAATCTGTGATCTAGGAAGAGATACAAATATTAAACCTAATTATAATCATCGACACAGAAAGTGTGAAAAGAGAAAGTCATGATAGCCCTGTGACATGTGAGGGTTCTATGATCCCAAAGGCCTTTTACTGGTAAACTGTGTAAATACTAACTCACCTTCACAATAAAGAATGGAGAGAATGGAGCAGTAAAATGGCGACACAAACATCCCCACTTCCTTCCTTTCCCTTTCTCTTTCTCTTTCCCTTCCTATAATAAGATTCAGGTAGGGACTGAGTGAGGGAAGCCAGCTTGGATGAGCTGAAATTGGAAAACTTGTATTAAATAAGGAAAGACTAAAGTGTAGTTTTTTAAACTAGACCTGATGGCATAACTCAAACATTGGTGACCCATGAAAATAAGTCTTGATATCACAGCAGCAGCTACTAGAACCTAAGCCAAGATTGTCTTTGTGCCTTCAATCCATCTCTTGCATCCTCTCCACCTTGCAGGCCATCTCTCACTTTCTCTCCTGGGCCCCTTCAGATACTTAGTGTCCCTCCTGCCCCTGCTGTCTGTGGGGAAGACCCCATCTGAGCTCATACTTTTTTATTCAAAAATGCCTTTCCTTTATACTGCCTCACTAAAAATGTACATTCTCAGGTGCTCTAATTAGTTTGAATTTGACTAAAATGATCCCCACCAAAGTTTAAATGAGGCTTAAAATAGAGCTTACTATCCCAAATCTGTCTCTAACGGTAGGCTGCAGTCTGGGAGAGTTCTTTGTGTCTGGGTCCCCAGGCTCCTTGCATACACAAATCTTCCACCTGCCCTAGTTTTGTCTGCTGCCAAGAAGCAAGATTCTTGGACCACCTCCCTCGGTTCAGTGAAATGAAGGGTCTTTGTCATCGCTTGGGGAGAGGGTTTGGTTGATAAATTCTATTTCAACACACAAATCATAAAATGGGAAAGCACAAAGCTTCAAAATCATTAAGTTTTGTATGTTTGTTTAATTACTAGTACCTTGATGGTGTTGCTTTCTTTTGTTTGCTTTTTGCAAATATACTGTTACTTTTATAGATTAGATATACTTCTGAGACTTGGCCCAAGACTTTTATAACCATGAGTCATAAAATTATTTCTCTGGGAAAATATATATTCTGAGTTGCAAAACAAAACAAAACAAACAAAAAACAAACCTTAGAAGTTAACTATTAGAACAAATCCTATTATAATTTGACAGGTTCTTCTCCTTGGAATAGGATTTTAGAAAATTATACTTGGCTTTTGTTGAGATAAAATTGATATATGTCTTTCTCATCTGTATTTTTTTGGTCAGTAGTAATGAATCCACTGAAAAAAATTACCCTCAGATCTCTCTGAGATTAATATGGAGAATTAATTATCCAGATTCACATGCCTAATGTGTGCTCAACTGCTCCACTCAGAAGTCTCGAAACTCAAACACAACCTGTCTGAATCTGATCTCCTGATGCTCCCCAAACTGGCTCTTTCTTCATCTCGCCCATGTTGGTTGATGGCAACTTCATCCTGCATGTTGTCAAAATGCACGGAGTCACCCTGGACTCCTATCCCTTTCTCACACATCACATGCAATTTGTTGGGAAATTAGTTTGACTCTTCTTCCAAAAGGTGTCCAGACCTAGTCACTTCTCATTCTTCATGGCCACCAGCACAGTCTGAGTCACCATCCTTTGTAACTGTAGCCTTTGCACTCATGTCCCTGCCTTGTCCATACTGGTTATTCTCAACACAACTAGAGGATCCTTTTCAAACACACCATATCACATCCCTCCTGGCTGCACACCCTCCAATGTCTCTCACTTTTTCAGAGTAAAAGCCAAAGTTCTGACAAAAGCCTGCAGTACCTACCAGAACCTGAACACCTCTGAAAAGCCTGCCACTGTCTTTGGCTTTTCCTCCTCCACGCTGGCCACACTGGCCATATAGGCACTGCCATTTCCTGAACACCCAGGGGCACCCCACCTCAGGGCCCTTGTCCTGGCATTCCCTCACCTAGAGCACTTTCCCCAGAGAGCTCTGAGCAGATTCCTCACCTCTTTCAAGTCTGCTCAGCCCTCACTGCTCTGAGGCTGCCCCACTGACACTGTGACCTACCCTCTCCCCGTGCCCCGCACCTCCAATCCCCCAGTTCTGCTCTACTTTCTCTCACACTACCATTTATCTTCTAACAGAATATAATTTACTTGTTTTACTAAGTTTTTACTTATTGTTGATCTCTCCCAATGGAATTTAAAATCTATGAGGCCAGGTACCTTTGGATGTTTTGTTTGCTGGTGTTTAGAACGTCTCACACTTAACTAATGAATTGTTCCTCTGTACCTACCTCCAGGCTTGTCTGACGATTTGCCATGTCTGCTGCCAGCTAACCTGCTTTACTACAGGGCAACAAAAAGACCAGTTAGAATGTTCAGAGCCTGTTTCCTCCGGAGACTTAGTGGGCCCCCTCTAGCTTGTCATCTGCTTCTATTTGCTGGGCTTTCTCCCCAGTTCCCTGCATCTCTCTTAATTAACTTTCCACAGAATCATCATCTTTAAATTTTTCATATTTTCAAGAGACTTTCAAACACAGAGCAAGAAAGCGAGTGTGTGAAAATGGAGCAAGACCAGCAGGGCCATACCACTGCACAGACCAGCACCATCTAAACCAAGGCCCTTCCCAAGGTAGCTGTAGTCCCACGGTAGTCTCTGCTTCAGTAGGGTGGAGGTGGGTGATAGTGGTGCCAGGTGTAGAATCAGCCCCATTCAGCTTGCCTGACCTTCTAGGTCCCTGGTGGAGGCCTAGAACTAAGACCTTGATCCTGAGACCCCTGGCCATTATGACACAGATAGCTATTGAGCAACTACCATTTGTCCGAAATTCTGCCAAGTGTGTTATGTGTACCACATTAGATGTGATGCAGGACAGGACAAATTCCCCCAGATGGAGGGAACTCAAGCCCTGCACTGAGAGAGAAAAGGGTTCTTTGCTGAATGAGAGAAAGAATTAAAATGCCTTTCAAAATTAGTCAGAAGGAAAGTTTATTAGAGAAGGAAAAGAGCAAAATCAAGAGAAAGCCAAGACAAAAAGCCAAGACGACAAAAAAAAAAAAAAAAAGCCTTCAGTTTTAGGAATCCAGTGTATATATCAATCATTCTTAGTCTCTGTGAATTAGAGACTAAGTCATTAAGACTTTGCCCATTTTCCTTTGATGGTATGGGCATTCAGTGAGAAGGATAAGAGTATGCAGAGTACAAGGCCTGCTGGCAGTTCCCAGCCCTTGACCCATAGGTTCTCCATGGTTTTAGCCATAGGAAATGAATGATTTTATTTTGTTTAGGGTGCCATTTAAAGACTTTGTTTTTCCTGTTTTCCCTTCACAGGTGTGAGGAAATGGTCTGTTAGCAATCCCAACAGAAATCTTCCTTTGTTCTGAGGGTTTCCTCATGGTCAGGCTGTAGGGCTGATCAACATTTTGCCTTCTCTGAATGTAGCTTGATTTAACATTTTAGTTCTCTTGCCTCCTCCCTGCTTTTGATGCACTATTATCCCATTTCACATATGAGGAGACTGAGGCTCAGAGAAGCTAAGTAACTTGTCTACATTGTCACAACCTGTAAGGGAAAACAGGACTTGAACTCAGAACCATTTGACTTCAAAATCTATACTTAAGCTACTATAATGAACAGAAAAATGGTCTCTGTTTTGTAGTAGTTTAATGACAGCTCACGCAACATCCCTGCTTAGCTGTATGGACCAATGATAGATTTTCAAATGTTTTTAAGGGGGGCGGGGGGGAATCATTGGGCACTTTACTATGCACAGAGCACTATTAGGATTTTATTAGGTATGACTGAAATAAGTTACCAAATGGTTGAGAAAGAAACATCCCTAACAGATATAATAAGCATATTATATTGAGAATGCGTTAGTCACTGTGGCAACTTTCTAGAGTTCATCTCTGCCTGTGCACTTTTAGTTCTCCCTATCCTACACATGGTGACATCACTTGCACATGCTTTTACAGCCATGAGGCATCCAAATACAAGTGCTACTTTGGATCAGAGTTAGATTCTGGAAACATTTTACCTTCATAACTAAATTTTCCACAGAAAACTGATACCTATCACTAATTTGTACACAAAGGTAAGCAGAGTACAAGTACAGAGAGTTCAGAGTATAGTAAAGCTAGAAAGATCTGCAGCATTAATATGTTTAATAACAGATCTCTTTTATATCTATTTTAACCAACACAATTGTTTTAGACGAGTATTACTTCTTTTTGCAGTTTTATATTTCATTTATTGATTTATTACCTGTTTATTTATCTTTATTTTTTAATTAAATTTATCGGAGCCACATTAGTTAATAAAATTATATAGGTTTCAGGTGTGAAATTCTATAGTACATCATCTGTATATTGATATATGTGTTCACCACCCAAAATCAAATCTCCTTCTATCATCATATATTTGACCCCCTTTACCCTTTTCTACTTCACTCTTTCCCCTCTTTCCTTCTGGTAACCACTAAACTGTTGTCTGTGTCTATGAGTCTCTGTCTTGTTCATTTCTTTCTTTCAGTTTTATAGCCTACATATGAGTGAAATCATATGGTTCTTAATTTTTTCTGTCTGACTAATCTAGTTTAGCATGATAATCTGAAGATCCAACCATGTCATCGCAAATAGCAGTATTTCATCTTATAGCTGAGGATGAATATTACTTTTAATACTACTTTTAAGAGTACTACTGGAACTCACTCAGCTAGTTACCTTTGAACAGAAGTAAAATCCAACATACTGCATTGGCTTAGTGGTGTCCTACTGTATATTTTATTAGACAACTTGCAGATAACCTAGTTCTATCCTACAAATGTTCTCTTTTTAAAACTATAGCTCACAGAAATGCCTGTGAAGAGGACTTTATCTTTACATTGCAACAACTTAATTTTCTTGCCAGGAGGACATATTCTTGTGGTTACATTTTGTACAAATATAAATTATGCACATTTGAAATAATGCAACATGAAATATTAATAATGCCTAACTTTATCAATGAAATTTTAAAAATAATAGTGTCTTCTACATTAAAAATTCCTCAGTAATTGTACAATTCCTTTATCAGGAATAAAGACTTGTGAACTGGGCTTATATATTTATTCACTAGGCATTCATTCAACTAATATTTATGGAGTGGCTTCTCCATAGCAGGAACTATTCCAGGCTCTGGGGATACATACAGCCATAAACACAACAGACAGAAATCCTGCCTGGTGCTCACAGATCTTACATGCTAGGGCAGAGAAGGGTGCAGGTTGAGGAGAGGGAGACAAGTAGGAAATAAGTCAGTGCAGATGGAATACTAGATGGCATTCACGCTTTAGGGGAAAATAAAGCAGGGAGATGAACTAAAACAGTGCACCTGTGAGGGTGAGGGCAATTACCTACCTCACTGGGCAGGTGACAGCTGAATGAAGGCCTGCAGAAGGAATGGCCTGCCTGGGCCATTGGCTATCTAGGCGAAGGGTATTGCTGATAAGGCGCAGAAAACATTGGTGAGGCAGAGTGTCCCTGGACTATTCGAGAGAGTGCAAGGAGTGAATGAGACCAACTTAGCAAGTGAGCCAACACATACTATCCTTCATCAAGATCTGTCTAGAATCAGCCAAAGTTTGGACTATGTTTGAAAATCTTCAGAAACACATCTCTTCCTTAAATACTTGTGTGATTAGAAATTAATACATGTTAATAAGGAAGCTAAGGAATTTCTATGATATAGAGCTTACTTAAACCTAAAAGAATCAAGTCCACAAAGCACCCTAGGATTGCAAAAGCAGCCAAGGGTCCTTTTTGTCAAGATTCTTGTGTAGCTAAGGATATAAAATAACAACACTATCGCAGGACACATTCTAGAAAAGAGATATAAAAGATCCAGAAAGAAACTGTGATCACAGTAATCAAAAGGGTCCTTGAAATCCCAAATGGAACTCTGCAGCCAGTCCCAAGCCTCCTCTGTCCTGCCTTTCCCTTTCTGTCCACTGAGTGGAGCTCTTGTCCTGCAGCTGTGAAGAAGGAGGTCATGGTTTCAGAATTGCCATCTGGATAAGGATTTAGTACTGCTAGCACACTTTTGAGGAGAGAATTTCCGGATTTGGAAAAAGAAAAAAAAAAAAAAACCTCTTCTCCATATTCCCTATCAGAATCAGAGATGAAAGAAGACAGACAGTTTTAGCCTAGTGAATAAGAAAACAAATACGTGAAATGGATAAGTTTTTCTTTTTTAAATGTGTTTTTGCAAAGGGTTTTTCTTCTCTGAAAAACAAAATACTAAAATAGCAAGTTATGGTTTCATTTATAACTCCTTCTCAAGAGGAAATCTAATAATAACAACAAGTTTCCCTTGGATTCCAGAGTATTTCATAATGCAAATATATTTGTATCCACTGGGGAAAGAAACCTACCCTGAGCCAGGTATTTCTCATTTAAATTGGTGATTTAAATCATTTCCATTTTTCCTCTTCTTTTACTTTGAACAACCTCTCAAACTGAAGAGAAGCTTTAGATTCTACAGCTGTGTATGGATCAGACTGAGCCTCTTCAGCTACTGATACAAAATATGAAAAGATGGTGGCAAAATGATTTGTTTGCTTTATTATAAATTCTGTCAGAAAAATAGTTTGTCTCTCACCAAGTTTTATCTTATTTATACCAAATGTGTATATGTTGGGAGAGCAGGGCTATATATACTGGAAAGGGAAAAGGCCTATAGTTACTCATACTTTCCAACCTCAGCTATGTTTCTTATAGGATTTAATTATTTGTCCTCAGTTTTCTCTTCTATGAAATAGAAGTAATAATAATGTGGTGAATTAAAAAACGCAGTTAAATCTCTGACACTCATCCTATTGAGAGGTAGAGTGTGTGTCCTCTCTCTTAACCTCCTGGGGGTATGAGGGGGGAGGTTTCTGTGACTACTTCAGCCAACAGAACACAAAGGATGTTGTTCCAGGGCCCAGGCCTCAGAGCAAGGCAGTGCCCCAATCCTGTCACCACGAGCAGGCCAACCACCCTGAGGAAGCCTAAGCTTACCAGGAGAGATTCTGCGTGTGGAGGGAGAGGTGCCCAGCCAGGCCCCTGCCATTAAAGTCATCCCAGCTGAGGGCTCGGACATCAGGAAGCATGGGAGAGCTCTTTTGAACGTGCCCTATCTACATTCCTGTCCATACTATCACAAAACAACAAGTTGTTGTTTTAAGTCTTTTAAGTTTGGGGATAGTTTGTGAAGCAGCAGTACGTAAGGGCACTAAGTACCTATCCTGTGGAGCTACTGTCAATTTTACAACTGACCCGCTGAAGCACCGGGCCTGGAGCTGACACCTAGTGTGTGTCCAGCATTTAGTGGCCATTGTCATTGCTGCCTCTGTGTTTTCTTTCCACAGGGCAGTGTTTTAGAAATGTAGGTAGAGAATCCACTCTGAGCTCACAGAAGACATTGAAATCCTTCGCACCTGACTTGTGTGGGAGTCCACGGGCTTTGGGATTGCAAATCCCCCCTAGCCTAAGCAAGTCAGGTGCAAGGAGAGCCACTAAGCCCAGTCATTGCTGGCACTTCCATTAAACACGTGCTTTCTCAGTGAGCAAGACGTGCTGGCCGTGCATTCCAGGGACATCATAGGCATGTACAGCACAGCTCCACGCTTGTCTTTTTCTCTCCTGTAAATCTCCTTAATTACTCAAACTCAGTAGGCAAAAACACAATTGAGTTTAAAGAATATATCTTCTATAAATGCAACTGTTAATGCCCAGGCTCCATGGAGGAGTTGAGAGCTCTCCAGCCAGGCTGAAAGTCCAAACACTCATGGTCCCCACGGTCCCCAAGGGACCTTATCTTTTGGTCACAGATATTTAGAGAATACTTTCAATGATGGCACTAGACCTCCTGGGACCATCGAAGCACTGGTAATATTAGGGAATATTTAGAATTTAGTGAATTTCTAGAACTCTGAATCCCAGAAAATTCTGTGTGCTGATTTTTAAATTTATCCCATGTAGGCTCATTACTTTGCATCCCTGCTGCCACTGGCACCTTCTCTTGCCTGGAGCACTGGTCAGTCTGCTCCTACTGAGAGATCTGACTGCCACTGTGACCTCTTTGGAATCCATCATTCTCTCTGCAGTACAGCTTCTTAAAGCACCAACATCGCTGTGCAGTCACAGCATTCCATTTTAACAGCTTCAGGATTCTATATGGACAGAAGAAACTGTAGCAGCTCCTGAGAACTAGGACAGTTCTCCTGGCCGAGGACATGCGTCTGCCCCACCTATGGTACTGAAGGCTAGTGATAGGTGTTTTGCCCCTCTCCAGAGAGTAAGGAACTAGGGCAGAGTAGATGATGAAGGCGAGGGTGATGTGGCCAAAGGCAGTGGAAGCAGATGAACCCAACTTGGAAGCCAAGTCAGGGTCTTTGGCTTAAGGACTTCACGTTTCTCATAATCCTCCTCTGGGTCCTAACCTGGGAATCCCTGGACCAGTTAAAGTTACTAGGATTTGGACAAATAACTTTGGATGCTGTGGTTCTTTGGAACCACTTGGAGAAAAAAGGATAGTTAAAAGCGAAGAACAAAAAAGCAAAAACTAGGAGGAGAAAGACTTCAGTCAACACTCACATGTCCCCAACAAGGCTGGGGCCTGGCACTTTAATTCTGTGTGGAGGCTTACAGGAACCTGTTCTCCAAGGAGTACAACTACTCACTGGGGCTCCCACATGGCCGCTGGGGCCACCTCTATCCCACTTGGAAAATAAGCTTCTATTTCCTTGTTGTGCTCCACACCATCTTCCTGCTTCCCACGTTTCAGGCTTCTCCTGTCACTACGACTCATGTTTTCAGTTTCTCCTTCAGAATCGCAGCATACAGCTCCAGCATTCCCACAGGCACACAGACAGACCCCAGTTCACTCCACTATCCCCACTGGCCTCGTTACCTTGGAGGGACACTCCTCGTGTGACTTCTCTTTGCCCTTGGTTGACTTTCTTCCACCCACTGAGTATTGTTCTGGGGACATAAAGACAAGTGAGGTAGAAATTTCCATCTAATGGGCTACACATATAACTCTGAGAGCTCCACGGACAGATAGGATAGTTATGAGGATGCCGTGTGTTTGTGGACAGCTCTAGGAAGAGTGTCTGCATTAGCAATGATTTATTCTTTCTCCATTTGCAGAGATTTTTCTGATCCTGTAGACAGAAAGGCCCTTGCCCTATGGCTGGCGTGAAGAGACAGCAGCAACCCAGCCGAGCAAACGTCTCCTCAAGGTGCTCGCAGCTCTAGAAGCTGTAGCATTCGCCAGTGAAGAACATTAATTTTACGGTTTTGACTTGTAAGTCTAAGATTGGACCTAGAAGTTAGGTAAGCACTGACCAGCAGGTGACTTACACTTTAAAATACAGTTAAATCTTTGATATTCAAAATCAGCTCTCAAGTAAATTCTTTTATTGAAATATGATCTCCTCTATCTTATTTATTAAAAAAATATAAATTTGAAAAAATGGAAAAACTTAGAAACATCAACTTTTCCTGTATCAACTTATCAAGACTCTTTGGTTGTCATTAGAAGCCCTGCTGTAAGCATGGCTTCCCGCTTTGGACTGTCTCTGTGTCAAGTTTGGCCAAGTTGGTGCTCTCGGTTCCCAGAGACCAGCTTTGGCTGCCCTGCTCTTCAAGAAATGAAAAGAAAAGACATAGAGTTTCTCACTTGTTTCTGGGACTATCTGCTTAATTTTCCCAGACAAGATCCTTTTTTCTGCCTTCAGAGTAGAGAATTCACTTTCTATTTCTCAGGCAAGCATTGGCTGTCTTTGCACAGAGAAATACTTAAAATTAACTTTGCTCTTGACAATAGTTTCAGATAGAGAATTAGAGTAACTTAACCAAATGTTATGAGTTGAATCAAAAGATAGTTTTTTGAAGCTAGAGTTCTGCTGACTTTATTACCAGTGCTATGAGGAAATATGTTTTATTCCATTCCAAATTTTGTAATATTCTGTAACTTTGAATTCTGTCTAGGGAAGTTTCTAATGAAGCCTATGGTTGGCAGGGAAAGTGAGACATCCATGTTTACATATTCATCCAGAACATATTTGCAAAGTACGGAGGTCCATGATGCGGACACAGCTTGGGCAAGTAGGCACGGTTTCTTCATGCGAGGGGCTCACTCAGTAGCAAAAATGACAGGTGTTAAATAACATTTTTTAAAATTACAAATATAAAAAGTGCTGCCAAGGAAATAAAACCTGTCTAGGAGTGGGATGCAGGGTGGGTTAGGGAGGGATGAATGTGAGTGTAATCACAAACAGTTCAGGAAAAAGTTAGAGATGAGAGTCTATGGAATAGGATGCATAGATCGGTAAGTAAGCTCCTGAGACTGGGACCCTAGTGCCCATGAGCTCCACCTATACTTTAGGTGTGAATGTGGACCTATGAGTAACCAGGCACATGACACTTACCAACTAAATAGATGATGCTTTATCAGCATGTTACAGGTTACATTTCAAATCCTGAAAAATTGGCAGAAAAGATTGAGAAATAATAATATAAAAATTGGATAAAAGAAACACCAGGTAACTGGCATTTTTCACATTTGAAGGTTGTTTTTTAGAATGATTGGTTTTTGAATGATTGGTGATTCATATGTGGTTATTGTAAAAATACAAAGTTGAACTGAGAAAATACTTTAATTGGGAGAAGGAATAGAAGAGAGATAACTGGAAATAGAAAAAAGAGCCGAATTTGGGTTGACTCTTGATTTATAAGCCATTTCAGAAAAGAGATGGTCACTTCTTAACACTATAGTAAAAAAAAAAAAAGTGCTTGCTTCTTGTGATGAAATCCACCCCAGCTCATACTGGTACAAAAGGTGAAGAGGATGTGTAGGACTCTCTTTATAACTCATGTAGGGGCCATCACCCTTTCTTTCTATTTAGGAGCAGGCTGTGACCCAGCCAAGAGGGAACCTTCTATTAAAGTCTAGGATACTAGTTTGTAAGACAAAGAAAAAGCTTTGTGATATAAAACATACACACATACAGACACATATACACATACACATCAAACATGCACACGTGCACATGCACACGTGCACACACACACACACACACACACACACACACACCTCTTAGAGAGAGCAGGGTGTTCTTAGAGAAGAAGTTGGCTTGAATTAAGGACTTAAAAAATCCCTCTGCAAGAAAATGAAAAAAGAAAGAGAAGTTAGGAGAGACAGCATGCATCTAAAGAACTCAGTTCTGGAAGGCCCATCGTTTATGGGGTAGTATAAGGGAATTTGTGGCCTAGTGAAGTAAGAATTCTACCCTTAGTATTCGATATTATATCATGGCTCTGAGGTCCAGCTGACTCTTCATAAAAAACATACAATCAATGTCTGATATAATTGATCAGGGGTAGACTCTCTAAGTGGGGAAGTGCTGGGAAAAAATAATTCTCCAATGCCAACCATTTTATGAGAGAGCTGGGATGAAGGGGAATAACACTGAGGCAGATTAACTTTGGTGGAGAGAGAAAGAGACCAAGGAGGCTGGCCACATCAAGACCTGCCAGCAGTAGGAACAGTAAGATGAACTCCTTGACTATTACCCCAGTCCCACTCCTCCCTCCACAATAGTTTGTTCAAGAACATCCTTAAATATATAAAAAAGCATAGGGCCTTCTACATGGAGGTTACATAGTAAATGGTTTTGCTATAAAGAAGTAGAACAATTTAGGGGCTTAAACTTGGATAAGCTTAACAAAAACCATCACATCAAATATTTGGTAGAACATACTCTGCATGCAATCTGCATGTTTGAGCATTTATTGACATCTGATAATAGCATGCCATTATTATGAGGACACTCCGGGAACAGATAATTAAGATCCTTTGATGGGAATGCAACTTTGTATTTATGGTTTATGTAACTGGAAGACAATCTGCCTTTTATTAGCACGTAATAGCATCTCATTTTTATGGGACATTCCTTCAGTTGGATTCCTTAATTAGATTTAACTGAAGGAGGAAAAGTCAACTTTTGCTATACAAAGACCTAGAAAGAAGAGCACTGGATTTAATATGGCAATCGAACATGGATGCCACATACATCAAATATACACACAAATAAGAGATTTATGTTTTCTGAAGATCCCTGAATCAGTGAGGGCTAATTTCAGATAGACCCAAGAATTTAAATTTAAGTGAAAACTCTCATACGAGGAATAAATGTGGGCAGATCTGGAATATGCACACAGACATCATTACCTCTTCTAAAAAATACTCAAATGACATCCGCTCAGTCAGTAGTATGCAAACATTATCTAGCTTCAATATTTCTGAATGGGAGTGTACTAAACTGAAAAATGAATAGGTGGATTCTTCTTCATTGAATAAGTCTCTCAAATGAGAATCTCTCTCTGCTATCAGAAATTGTTATTTTTCTTGAGCAATTTATTCAAGTCATGTGAAATTTTAAGTCACGTTACCATTTTGGTTTTTACAAAAACTTGCATTAAATATGGCCACCCTCTAGTGAGGATCCAAGATTTGCTAGCACTTCCTTTGAATACCCAGGCCATGTCTGAATTGTTCTTGTTTTTGTAGCCTTAAATTCTGTATGCCCAGATGCACTCAGGTATTTTTATATTCTGCTTGATCTTGTTAAATTGTAGGTATTTCCATAGCTGCCTTGAATAATTTTAGAATAAATTGGGATAAAAGTAAGTAAATAAAAACACCGATTGCAAGTTAAATTTAACTCAATCAATTTGGCCATACTAAACTAATGCAGGAAGATCTAAATTAATGCAGTAAGATCAAAGCCAAGAAATACAGTTCAAGCATTCAAAAGAGCAAACAATAAAGAACTAAGATAAGCAAAAGTATAAGTTTATAACTACTACTCTGCTTCAAATATATCCCCTTGCTATCAGATCAAGGTAATGTTCCCTAATTTATCTTCCCCTGAGAAGACATAAAACTTAAAACTTTTTGGTCTTTTATGGAAATGAAATCCAGTTGTTCTGTCTCCAGTGATTCCCAAACATGCCCTAATGACTTGCCCTGCAGACTGACCTTGTTCTTCCACTGCAATTAAGTATCTTCTGGGAGCTCTGATAAACACTGAATCTGTCAAAGGTAAAATATTTTAATAAGTATCTTCATGCAGAACCTTTTAGTTTGTGTATTATATATGATACATGCCTTAGATGCTAGACATGAGAGAGATAAAGTGGATGTTACATAGGAATAGCTTCGAGATAAATATAATAAATATATACATAAATTGTTTGTTTATGAAAACTCTGAATCTTCTCAAGTTCTTACATTAATTTATTTGAGTCCTTATATTTATACACTATGCAACATAAAAAAAAACAATAAGCGCATCTAAATCTTTAAGGACATCAATGCAAAAAATGAATGTAAGTCTTATTTTTTAAACTGTAACTTGTTGATTACACAAGAATGATTAAGAATAAGGGAAGTTATGGTACTAATACAGAACGGGGGTGATGGGTGGAAAAAAGCTGATTTCATTCCAATATTAGAAAAAAGTTTTTTTTATTACAAGTGTTCAGAAATAGAATGACATGCCTCGAAGATTTTAGCCATGTCTCTGGAAATGATCCAGCTGACACTGGATATAATTATGACATAGAGCACTGAGGGACTATCACTTCATTGGATTTGTAGTAGAACCATAAATTCAAAGGTTCTTTGAATGTAAAATCCTCTATTTGTGGCAACATATTTGTTATTCCTAAATAGTGGGAGGGCATAGCCTAATAATCAGTTTACTTAATATTGGCCATGAAAAAATAAGTGAATAACTATGAAAATATTTGAGCTTTAGAATAATTAAAATCACACCATCTAGGATGAGCTAACCTGCACGTACTACTATAGCATGACTCCTAATAAAAAGCAGGTTGAATAACTATTTTTAAACTTGTTTGTTAATAGATGTGTGCATATGTGGCAGAATTTTATATGAGAGCTACTTTCATCTTATCACAGGGTCTGGTAATAAGATGGCAGTATCACAGGTTGTGGGGCAGGGTTGTGAAGTCACAGGTCACCTAAATATGCCAAAAATAACCTGAAATTATAAAAAGCCAAATTTTTCTTCCAAATATTATTCTTGAATCTTTTCTAAGGGGTAGGACATGATAAAACAGTATTAGACTCCAGCTTGTTATTCATAAACAATACTATTTTACAGAACCAGATCCTAAAATGTATTAGAAGAAAGAAAGATTTGAGTTTTAAAGACATTGTCAATAAATGAATAGAGTTTATCTTGAGGCAATCAGGGGCATAATATAATATGGAATAATCCTACTTCAGTGTTCATCAAAAAAATATGTAAAGAAAATTTGATTCAGAGGTTTAGCAAGGTCTTGGACTTTCAGCACAGAGACCTTTTTCTGGGATCAATATAAATTGTACTATTAAATACAAAACATAAGTAACAGTTCTAGAAAAATTTAGGTTAATACATTATTACATGACTAAAAATGGTACTGTAAGGAACTCCAAAACTACCTCCATCCACTAAAGCGATGCTTACACTAGCAAAACCTGTCAGAATTAACTTTTTTGATTTCTGAAATCTAATTTAAAAATTTATAACAACCATGGGAATGCTTAAAGAATAAAGAAGCTGCTGAAATTTAGTAACATGTAATTGTGATGTGCTGACTTACCTGTCCCTGAGTAGGCAGGGGCCTGGGCCAGGAAGAGAATCCCGGGTCTTGTTCTCAGAGAACTCAATTGTGGGCACTAATCTGTCTAGTGCTTCCTCTCAGACCTGGCTCAGGGAGATAACCTTTGTTTTCCCACCCTGTAGCTTTCTCAGAGTTGCATTGGCCTCCTGGGAAACATTTGTCAAATGCATCTAAAGTCAAATATACTAACATCAGCCATCAATGGGCAAGCAGCAGACAGACAAAAAAGCCAGGGAGAGAATAGGTGGAGAAGAGCCATTTAGAAACAAGGGCTTTAAAAAGCTCTCATGTGTACCAACGAATTTAGAAGCCCAGGGCTAGATACATATTCTGAAAAGACCTGAGAAGATCCCAAGCTTTCAACTTTGATCAACCTTAATGCTCCAGATAATCAGGAAGTAAAGGGGAAGACCGAACTATTAACAGCATGGCTAAATGCGAAAAGTGTCCCAACAAAAGCCAATCTGTAAACCCTGGAAAGTACTTTTGTTTTCTTTCTCTCCAGACATTTAAAGAAATATCTGTCTAATGACGAATCTAACAGAACTGAGACATGAGTGACAAAGAATACAGTTTTTACAAAAATAATTTACAAAAGTCACTAAGCAAGCAACTCCAACCTACAACTTATAGTAACAACAAACCCAGGGCAAGGAAGCATATCTGATTTCTAGAACTATTACATTAAAAATATCCAATTTGCAACAAATATATGAAGCATGTAAAAAACAAAATAAAATTCATTCATGAGAAAAAAATGAAATTAATGAATTTCTAATAACACATTAAATGTACTAGATAAAGACTTCAAATAAACTGTCTTAAATATGCTCAAACTCTCTTAAATATGCTCAACTCGCTAAAGAAAACCATGGACAAATAACTAAGAAAATAACAGAAAAATTATGTTCCACCAAATTAAGGCTATAAATAAAGGTAGAAATTATTTTAAAAAAACAATATTCTAGAACTTAAAAAATATGATAAATAAAAATATATCTAGAGAAGTACAAAAGTATATTAGAAGAAGTAAAGCAAAAACCTCCATGACCTTATAGATATATCAGTTGAAATTACCCCATCTGAGGAGAAAGTAAAAATAAAAATAAAAATGAACACAGCTAAACAGACATATGGAACACCATAAAATATACCAATAAATGCATAACATGAGTCTTAGAAAAAAAGAGATACAAAAACAAATTTGAAAAAACAATGGTCCCAAATTCCTACAATAAGAAAATATACATAAATCTCCAGATTCACTAGCTCAATGAAGTCCAAGTAGAACAAACTCAGAAACCAACACTGACACAATCAGACAAAGACAAGTAACATCAAGGTGGCTTAGCCCTACCTGGGAAAGGCTGTAGGAGGCCTCCTGCCCAAGGTGCAAGGGATGATTTTTAACAACCTGGATACTCCAGGAGGGGATGTCAAACCTTCTCCTTGGGAGAGGAAGCCAGAAGGCTCCTTGCCTGAAGTGGAGGAGGCAGAAATCTATAAGGGATTCAAGCCATGTACCATGTCTTTGGAGGCAAATATCAACTACAACCAAAGATAAAATATAAGGTTGTGAAGAATCCAGCCACTTCAGGGGAAGGGATTCAGGAAGAAAGAGATTCCCAAGGCGCTAGAGACAACTTGGACTTCATTCAGAAACTACCTAAGGTGAAGGTAAACAGGCCCGAGAAGCTGCTGCAGTCCAAAGCCAACTGGACCCAGCCACAGGAGGTCCTAACCGATGCAGCACCGGTGTGGCCAGAGCACCTGTCACTCTGGGTCTGGCCTTGCTGCCATTTACTTCTGCCTTTGAATGCCTCCTTCCAACCCAAGCCAAGGGCACTTTCTTCACCTCAGCAAGAGGAGGAAGCTGGATTGACCAGAAGCAGAATGAACTCAAAGATGCGTGTCTTCTCTGGTTCCAAGAGTGCCTGGATCCCCAAAATGATGACCTTGCACCATTGCATCCAGGTCCTTTGAAACAACCTCAATTCACTTTTTCAAGTGGAACGAGTCCCGTATTCTCTTCTGGAACCTTTTCTGGAGACGTGTATACTAGATCAGCTACATCCCAAAGAGAAATGCAACAGTGTACTAGTGGAAGCGACCGATTAATTATGGAAAAATGCACTGTCACCATCACTTTCAAAAAGGAAGGCCACAAGGGCCTGAGTCTTGGCGTGAGATATAACTACGGCTCTAGAATGCCCGAGAACTGCGGCTACGACTAGTGACGCTGAAGATCCAATCTGCACATGCCAGTGGGCCAAAGGCAGACTGTCCAAAATGATCCCTTTCAACTCCTTAGAAAGAGGAGGATCAGCCACCAGGAAAAAGTCGAGGTAAAGCCAGTTTCATACCCCACAGGGAGCAGCTGTGCTTTCTGTGGTGGTGGGGGCAGTGACAGCTTTGACCCCATACCTCAGAAGCCGGCCTGTGATGGCTCAAGTGCCAGCAGTACTCACTTGGCAAGTGTGCTCAGCAGCAGTAAGCCTGTGAAGCAGATTTCCTCCGTTATGGCCAAGACCATTAAAGACTTGAAAATAGATTCTCCTGATGATAAATCTGGGGCGTGGCCTTGGTGGTGGAATGAAGAGTGGGGTACAAGGGGTATGGAGTTGGGGATGGAAGGCAGGGCAGTGGGAGAAATACAAGGACAGTTGGAGTGAAAAAATGGTACTTCCACGGATGACCAGAATCTTGGGCTTCGGAGGAACCTTTGGACTCTGACTCCTGTAGTTAGTTGTCCATCGTTGCACCTGTGAACCTCGGTGTCACGCCACTGCTTCTCTGCCTGGAAAGTATTTGTGCCTGTGCCTCTGTGTGTGTGTGTGTGTGTGTGTGTGTGTGTGTGTGTGTGTGTGTGTGTGTATGCCTTTAGAAATGGATCTGGAAAGATACATGAATATAGGTGAAGGGTCATCCTTGGTGTATCTGAATTGTGGGATGTGGTGTTTTTACTTTATGTACACTGTGTGTTACTTATCATTAATTTTAACTTGATTGATAGTGCTATATTACCTACTAATCATGCCATATTAGGCTGAATAATGTGTATACTCCTGAGAAGATCAATCACAATCATAGCTGTCAGAAAATTCTTAGATCTAATAAACCCAAGATTAGTGATATCTTTACAACCCAGAATAGAGGGAAATGTAGAGACCTCAATAAATAATGTTAAGACAACTGATTCCTGTAAACGCCTGTACCCACATGTCACAGGCACTGCTCCCCTGTCCAGAGAGTGAGTGTGCCCCTGTGTGTGGATACACTCATAGAACAGGGAATGGAGGGATGCATGGGTATGCACTAAGGCTTGCCCTTGGTTAATACCTTAGCATATCTGGGGAGTGGGCATCTCTGTTGGTTACCAGTCACTTCTGTAAACTGGTGGATTGGTGAATGATGATCATCTGGAAAAATGGGGATAATGTAGGGGACCCTGTGTCCTGGGTCCCACCTGCTCAGGGAAGTGGGCAGGCTCTCAAGGGGCCAGGGACCTTTGGGTTCCTGTGGAGAGGCTAGCCTGTGCCATGGGGTCAGGGAGGCAGGACACCAAGTTGTGCAGGGGCTGCGGGGTGCATCTGGCCCAACCTCAACCCTTAGCAGCTGGTTTAGAGTTCAAGAGACTCTCCATCTCCCCTGTCTCAGTAGTACTTCCCGTGGAGACCAAGGTCAGTGGGACACACAGTCTGTCACCTGCCCAAAAGCTAGCATGTCAGAAGCCTGGCCAGGGACCCACTTGCCCCATTCAAGAAACTGCCTCCTGCAGAAGAAAATCCTGAGCCAGGGGTTCTCTTTGGAAGGAGTTGGAGATGCACAGAGACCACTGAGCACTCTACAGAGCCTTCAGCTGTGGATCACCAGGCCCTGAGTACAAACCGAGAGAGCACAGAGAGCCCTCAGAGCTCCCTAAGAGATGAGGAGGACCGCCCCTAAACTTCACCAGCTGGCTCTTCAGAGCGGAACCTTCTTGTGACAGCCAGTCCCACCATCATTTGTGGGTCCTCATCAGATGTCCACAGGGACTACCACAGGTGCCTGGCTGAGGCCCAGGTAGCACACCGGACGCCTGCAGAAGTCCTCTCTAATGTCAGGACAGACAGGAACTCTGCCAAGAATGACACCTGGGCACACCCCACCAGAGAGGGGCCTTGAGTCCAAGCCAGGAGCACCTGTTTCCCCACAAGGACAAGTACCCCATGGGTGACAGGGTACCTGAGTAATCCCCTGCTTTGATCTACCAAAGGCCACACCAGGCCTTCTTCAATATGAAAGCTTAAAACCGACCTTCTGTCTGTGTTCTCACTCATGCAGGGGATTCCAATGTTGGAGGTTTTTCTAAGCTGACTGTCTTCCCTGTGCAATATTTGTCAAATGCATTTAAAGGCAAAAATATACTAACACCAGACATTAAAGGTCAAGCAGCTAACAGACCATTAAGCCTGGGTAGGTTAAAACTTAAGGATACCCTTAGGAGAACAATCACCAAGGAATCCAGGAGGCCGAACTCATGGCCAAGTGTTGATATATGTTGAGATAAGACCAAGCAGACCCTGAGCATTCACCTCTAACAGACCTTTTGTCCCCCCATATGCTGGACATGAATGTTAAGACATAATTGTCAATAGCCTAGCTAAGTGTGTCTTTGATATGAGCAAATCTTTGAACATAGAAAAGATTTTTTTTTCTAGATCTTTAAGAAAATTTTTGTCTAATGGCAAAGCTAACATAACTGAAACATCAGTGACCATGTGTGACAACGAATATTCTCTTTACAATAATAATTTAGAAAAATCACTAAACAAGCTACTTCAACCCACAACATGTAGCAACAATTCGGGGCAGGTGGGCAAATCTGATTTTCAATGTTATCACATTATAGCATTCAAATATCCAATTTGCAATGCAAATTTATGGGACATGTAAAAGAACAAGGAAATAGGGTCCGTTCATAACAAAAACTGTCAAAAAGAGACAAAGAAAGAATCTTGAAAGCAGCAAGAGAGAAGCAAATCTTCACATTCAAGAGATCCTCAATGAAGACCAGAAAGCAGTTTGATGGCATATTTAAATTTTGAAAGAAAAATAATTGAGTTTTTCCTGATAGGTGGTCTGAGCCAGACTCCTTACAGATGTATCTGGGATGAGGAGCATCTGTCACCCAGGAAAGCCAGTTTTTCTCATCCCAGGACATCCCTGACAGCTCCCATAGAACTCCCAAAATTCCATGAGATTGGACTTCCTCTGGAAAATGTGGTCATGGGCTCAGCATCTGAGGCTTGATTCTGCCATTCTCTGAGCCATCCATGGGACTCAGCACATCTCATCCCATTTTATCCTTGCCCCTCCATCAGACCCATGCTTTCTCCCCTCAAACATCCAAAGTCACATAGCAAAACCTGTGGACTCCAATTGCACCCTGTTGCCTTCTTAGGAAACCCAATATTCCATCTACCTGGAGCAAAAAGAAAATTTGATAAAAGGTCAGTTAATTAAGAAGATATCACAATCATAAATATATACTCACTTAACAACAAGACTTTATAATATTTAATGCAAACAATGAGGGAATAGAAGAGAGAAATAGTTCTATAATCATAGTTTGAGATTTCAATATTTCACTTTTATTAATGGACAAAACAACTATACAGAACATCAATAAGGAAACAGAAGATTTGAACAACACTATAAATCAAATAGACCTAGCAAACACTGGTAGACAACACTGTACTCAACAATAGCAGAATACACATTCTTCTTAAATAAGTACACATGGGATATTCTCTAAGATGGTCATATGATAGGCTACAAATAACCACCAATAAATTTTAAAATACTAAAATCATACAAAATATGACCATAAGAGAATGAAACTAGAAATCGATAATAGAAAAAAATACTAGAAAATGTGCGAAAATACTAGAAAATACTAGAAAAATATGCGAAAATTGAACAACACACTCTTAAAAACCAATGGATCAAAGAAGAAATTGCAAAAGAAAATAAGAAAATACTTTGATACAAATGAAAACAAAAACACAACATGCTAAAATTTATGGGATGCAGTGAAAGTACTGTGCATGGGATCATGTACAACTGTGAATGGATACATTAAAAAGGAGCTTTCAAATTGATAACTGTCCATCTTTAGGAAGGAGAAAAGCAAAGCAAACCAAAACCAAAGCTAGCAGAAGAAAATGATAAAGATTAGTATAGAGATAAATAAAATTTAAAAAACAAATATATAGAGTGAAAGTTCTTTGAAAAGACCAGAAAAATTGAAAAGCTAAGAAAAAAAATTTTAATTACTAAATTAAAAAATGAAAGTACCAACCTTATAGAAATGAAAAGGATTGTAAGACAATACTGAGAACTTGTACATCACAAATTAGATAAGCTAAATGAAATAAACAAATTTATAGAAACAAAAACCTACCAAAGTTGACTGAAGAAGAAATAGAGAATCTCATGACCTCTAATAAATATAGAGATTGAATCAGTAATCAAAACCTGTCAACAAAAAAAAAGCCTGGTGAATTCTACCAAACATTAAAAAAATTAAAACCCAAACTTCTCAAACTCTTTAAATAATAGAAGAGAAAGGAATACTTCTTAACTCATTTTATGGGGTCAGCATTACCTTGATACCAAAGCCAGAAAAAGACATTACAGGAAAAAAAAACAACAATCCAACATCACTGATGAATATAGATGCAGAAATCCCCAACAAAATACTAGCAAACTGAACCCAGCAGCATATTAAACATATTACACACCATTACCAAGTGGAATTTATACGAGAAATGCAAAGGTGGTTCAATTTAAGAAAATCAGTCAATTTAATACACTACATTAAAGAGCAAAGAAGTAAAAGCACACAGACATGATCATCTCAATTGAAAAAGGAAAGTCATTTGATAAAATCTAACACACTTTCATGATAAAAACACTTAGCAAACTATAAATAAAAGAGAACTTCCTCAAAATGATACAGGGCATTTATAGGGAAAAAAAAAAAAAACCCACACAACTGACATTATACTCAGTGGTGAAAACTGAAAGCTTCCCTCCAAATGTCAGGAACAAAACAAGGATCTCTACTTTTGCCACTTATATTCAAAGTTTTAGTGGATATTCTATCCAGAACAATTAAGAAAAAATAAAATAAAATTGTAAAGAAAGAAAGAAAACACTAGCAATGAACAATCTGAAAGAAAATTTTAAAAACAATTGAATTTACAATAGCACTAAAATAATAAAATAGTTCAGAATAGACTTAATTGAGACAGTAAAAGACTTGTACACTAAAAAAACAGAAAATATTGTTAAAAAAATTAAAGCAGACCTAAATAAATGAAAATATACTCTTTGTTTATGGATTAGAAGACTTAATATTGTTAGGATGGTAATACTCCCCAAAGCAATTTATAGATTCACTGAAATCCATATTAAAATTTCAATAGTCTTTTTTTCAGAAATGGAAAAGCCAGTCCCGAAGTTCACATGAAATTGCAGGATACCCTAAATAGTCAAAACAATATCGTAAAAGAAGAGCAAAATTGCAATACTTTTATTTCCCGATCACAAAACTTATAAGAAAGATACAGTAATCAAACTAATATGGTATTGGCATAAGCTTGTACCATAAAAAAAGTATACATGAAATTATATGTATGTATAGATCATGAAATAGAATGGAGACTTTATAGATGAATTTATACATCTATTGTCACTTGATTTCAACAAGTTTGTCAAGACCATTCAATGGGAGGAATAACAGCCTCTTTAACAAATCATGCCAGGACAACTTGCTATCCACATATAAAAGAAGAAAACTGGACCTTTATCTCACACCGGATATGAAAATTAACTCAAAAAGATTTGAAGACCTAAATGTAAGAGCTAAAATTACAAAACTCTGTGAAGAAACATAAGGGTAAATCTTCATGAGCTTGGGTTTAGCAATGGTTTCTTATCAAAAGTATAAGCAATAAAGAAATACAGATAAGTTGGACTTCATCAAAATGAAAAGATTTTGTGCATCAAATGACACAATCAAGAAAGGAAAAAGAAAACCCACAGAATCAGAGAAAATATTTGCAAATCATATATGGCTTATCTTTTTTTATTGTGTTTTGCTTTATTGTGCTTCCCAGATACTGCATTTTCGTCAACATTGAGGCAAGACCCTTCACCAGCAAAATGATTATGACTCAGTTGGTAGTTATCATTTTTAGCAAAAAGTATTTTTAAATTAAGGTGTGTACATTGCTTTTTAGACATAATGCTATCATATACATAATAGATTGTAGTATAGTATAAACATAACTTTTATATGCACTGAGAAACCAAAATATTCACGACTTGTTTCATTGTGGTAGTCACTTTGTTGTGGTGGTCTGGAACTGGATCCACAAAATCTTCAAGGTGTGCCTGTATCTGCTTAGGGTCTAGGATCTAGAATAAATTTTTTAAAAGCCTTATAACTCAACATCTAAAAGACAAAACAACCCAATTCAAAAACAGGTGAAGGACTGGAATAGATATTTTTCCAAAGAAGATATATAAACGGCCACCAAGCTTATGAAAATATGTTCAACATCAATAGTCATTAGGGAAATGCAAATCAAACTACAATGAGAAACCAATTTATAATCTCTAAGATGGCTATAATTTTTTAAAAATGGAAAATCACAAATGTTGGCAAGGATGTAGAAAAATCAAGACTCTTATAAACTGCTGATGGGAAGGTAAAATGATGCAGCTGTTTCTTAATAGGTTAACCATAGCAACTTCACTCCTAGTTACATACCCTAAACATTTGAAAAGAGGTGTTCAAACAAAAACTTATACATGAATGTTCATAACAGCACTATTTGCAATACTTGCCAATGAAAAGAATCCAAATGTAAAAGAGCTAATAATGACTAAACAAAATGTGGTATACAGTGGAATATTATTCACCCACAAAAAGTAATGAAGTACTGATCAATTCTTCAACATGTTTGAACCTAGAAAACATGCTAAGTGAAGAATCCAGGCAGAAAAAGCAACACATTGCATGATTTCATTCAAATGAAATATTCAGAACAGGCAAATCGATAGAGAAGGAACTGCTGATTTGTGATTGTCTGGAGCTAAGAGAAAGAATTATGAGAGTGACTGCTTAAAGGATATAGATCTCCTTCTGGGGTGATCAAAATGTTCTGAAACCAGATAGTGATGATGTTTGCATATCATCATAAATACACTAAATGCATCTGAAGTTTACACTTAAAATAATTAAAATGATGAATTTTAGGTTATGTGAATTTAAACATAATAAAAATCATTATTCAGATGGTTACTTAGAGACGTTGTCTTTGTCTACACTTCACTGTGTGTCAATTTTTTCTGAAAGTGGGTAACTACCAAAATGCAGATAGCACCTTGCCTTAAATGATTATTTTTTCTGTCACTTTATCAATATTCAATTGCAAACTCTTGGAAGTCAGAGTCAGTGTACTAATTTCTTTGTATTTTTCACATCGCCACTTTCAACATATCGTACAGAATAATTCTTAAAGTAAAATGCCTCAAAGAGAGGAGAGAGGCCCCAAAGACGTATCAAAGTCCCGAAGCCCCAAGAGGCATAATGATAAGTAGTTATTAGACCACTCTTTAATAACTTTTATTTCTGGAGAACCTGCTTTGAACCATGCAGGTTTATCATTTCTAATCTTTACAACAATTCTGCAATGTGGGTACCTCAGAGTACCACAATGAATGATAGCTGTTCAACTACTACTAAGAGTGAGTTAAAGTGAGAATATCAGAGACAATGATTCAAATGTACCTTGAATATTTTATTTTAATTAAAAACATAAAAATATACATTTACTCTTCAATTCTTTTATAAGGAACCAGAGATTTTTAAATTTAATTTAATTTCTTTAATCTATCTCTCTTGTAATGCATGGCCCACGATTTCCAATTTGGGTTTCTTTAATATTAGAGAAGGAAGAACTTAGAGATCCTTGTGAAATCATTAGAGCTCAGATCCTTTCTATATTTGTATGTCCCCTATCCCAACCAGTAATTTACAGTTCTTTTATTTATACTTTACTCAGCAGTAACATTTTTAGTCATTTTTTTATATTGTCTTCCCAACATATTCAACTTTGGTTTCATGGAGACAACTCTTTTTTAAAAAATTCAGTAATTATTTTGTTTATTAATTTTTTTCTCTTCTTTTCAAAGTCAGCTTTGAAATTATTTAAATAATTTCAGCAAAAAGAACAGCCAACATAAATAAGTTGGGGATTAAAACAATTTACTGTTAATGGGCGTACAACTCAGCTGGAGGCAACAGAAATGTTGGGTGTACTATAGGGAGTAAACTAAAGTTAAACCTCTCAAACTTTAATGTGTATAATAATCTCTGAGAGAGAAGGGGGGGAGAGAGAGAGAGAGAGAGAGAGAGAGAGAGAGAGAGAGAGAGAGAGAGAGAGAGAGAGAGATCTTAGTGTAAAGTAGATTTTTATTCTGCAGAAGCCTGGGATTGTGCATGTCTAATTAACTCACAGGTGATGCAACTCTCATAGTCTGTGGCCCACACTCTGAGGAGCAAAGTGCTCAAGCCGGTGATGGGCAACAGCAAGTACATTTTCCTGAAGAAATGGGAGAGTCTATGAATCTAGGACACTGAGTAAATGCAGGTCTGTTATGAAAGCTTCTATTCTACTGGGTTAGGATTCTCATTATAGAAGTGAGGAAGCTGAGCACAGAGAAGCCGAAGGACTTACCCAAAGGGGTCAGAGGGGAATGGCAAGCAGGAATTCAAACGCAGGTGTGTTTGGCTCCAAAGCCCATACTTTTTCCACTGCATGTCTAAGCACCCATGCAAGGGCTGTATGAAATGATGGTAGCTCTGCCTGACATACTCAGAAGAAACAGCAAAATGAGAAAGGAGTTTCCAGGATAAGATCTGTGTTTTTCTGGATTTCTTAGGAATCATTAGAAAGGTTAGCTAAAGGTTAGAGACATCAGATTCTCTTTCTTAAACTCATGCACTGTCACAAGAACTTTAGGCTTCCAGAGTTCCAATTACTTCTTGATTATTTTTATCACCACCATTTTCTCCAACATCCTAGTGCTCTTAAATTGAATTGAAACAGAAAAAAATGAACTTATTGATTCTCTATTGTGTGGAAAAGATGATTAGAAACAAGGCACAAGTGAACAAGTGGGCACAGTGCAGTGATGTTAATGCCTACATCATTCCTTAGGAGAATGGTTGATCCAGAAATAGAAAGTATTGTTAGTGTTTTGTTGTTTTAAATGAGACTGCTCATTTAAATTCATATTCATTGCTTTATTATGCTGAAAACTGCACATGACTTTTTTGGATCTTTGGCTCAATAATCACTTTGATGTTTTATTTATTGATGCAAAAAAGGACTTGCCTTTCAAGTTTGTTATCTCTCATTTCAATGGAATTTTTCAAAGTATTTAGAAACTAGCTCCATAGTACTGTCTCAGTTTGAAATTGGCACAAGATTCTGAAGTATTATTGGTGCCCTCGGGTGTTTCCTGCCATTTAGTTTCAAGCTAATAAGGAAATGCAGAGGTTGGCTAGAGTTTACTGTGAATACTGTAGATAGACATTTGTGCTGGAACACACTCAAAGAAGATTCTTTAGAGAATGCATTTTATCGTACCCAGGACTTTGTTTTCTTGACTATTGAAATTATTTATATTTGGAAATCAGAGCGATTTCTCATCTTTGATCAACTCTTTTGTGAAGTCTCAATTTCTATGTTTATGCAATTCATCTGTGACATCATTCAGTTGTTTCCATGGCAATAAAAAAGTAATATTCAAGGAAGAGACAATATAAAAAGTAATATTCTTTTGATAAAAATCTATTCAAGTTCTTTGCCCATTTTTAAATTGAGTTTTGTTTGTTTTGGGGTTCTTTGTTTGTTTCTATTGAGTTTTAAGAGTTCCTTATATATACTTTGAATATTAACCCCTTATCATATATGGTTTACAATATGTTTTCCCATTCCATGGGTTGGTTTTTCACTCTATTAAGTGTTTTCTTTGCTATGCAGAAGATTTTGTTTTGTTTTGTTTTAATACAGTCCTACTTGTTTAGTTTTGCTTTGTTGCCTGTGCTTTTGGACTCATATCAAGAAATCATTGCCAAGACTAATGTCATGAAGACTTTCTCCTATGTTTTCTTCTTACAAGTTTTATAGTTTCAGATCTCCATATACAAGTCTTTAACCCATTTTGATTTGATTCTTGTGTATAGTGTAAGAGTCAAATTTCATCCTCTTTTATCTGGATATCCATTTTTCCCAACACTATTTGTTGAAGAGACTATTCTTGTGTTTTTTGGCAACCTTGTCAGTCAACAGCTGACCATATAAACATGGATTTATTTCTGAACTCTCTATTGTGTTCCAATAGTCTGTGTGTCTATCTTTTTGCCAGGCTGTTATAACATACTAGTGCATAACATACTATTTTAATTATTATGGCTTTGCAATATATTTTAAAATCAGCAAGTATGATGTCTCCAGCTTTGCTTTTCTTTCTTAAGATAGCTTTAGTTATTTGGGATTCTTTATGGTTCCATATAAATTTTAGAATTTTTTTTCTTTCGCAAAAAATATCATTGAGATTTTGATAGGAAGTACATTGAATCTATACATCTCTTTGGATAATATGGACATTTTAGCAATATTCTTCTAATACATGAACATAGAATTTCTTTTTGTCATTTATCTTTATCTTTGTTAATTTCTTTGATCAGTGTTGTATAGTTTTCAGTGCACAAGTTTTTCATTTTCTTAGTTAAGTTTATTTCTAGTATGAAAAGGCAAGCTATGAAATTGAATAAAATATTTGTAAACGATATAACTGACAAAAGATTAATATTCAAAACATATAAGAAACTTCTACCATCCAAAAACAAAATAAAAATAAATAACCTGCTTTAAAATGGTAAAATATAAAAAGAATTATACATATTTACTAAGTGGGATTTATTCCAGGTGTGCAAAGCTGATTTAAAATTCAAAAATCTCAATTATCGTAAGCCGTCATATCAATAAAAGAAGGAAAATCACATGATTATATCATTAGATGTAGAAAAAACATTTGTCAAAATCCAACATCCATTCATGATTAAAAACTCTCAGTAAACTATGAATAGAGGACTTGATAAAGTCCTCAATGTGATAAAGACTACAAAAATCCTACAGCTAACATTATATTTAATGGTGAGAAATGTGAAGCTTTCACCATTTCTTTCAACATCATACTAGAAGTTCTAGCTAATGCAATAGGCAAGAAAAGAAATAAAAGTATATAGATTGGGAAGGAAGATATAAAACAATATTTTTCACAGATTACATGATTATCTATGTAGAAAATCTGAAGGAATCAACAATAAAAACAATGGAATAAGCAATCATGGCAAGATAGCAGGATATAAGATTCATATACAAAAGTCAATCACTTTCCTATATAATAACAATGAACAAGTGAAATTTGAAATTAAAAGCACAATGCCATTTACATCAACACTTTAAAATATTTAGCTATAAATCTAAAATTTTTAAACACCACAAGATTTATATAAGGAAAGCTACAAAATAAACTAAATTTAAAAATGACTAAATAGAGGGACTTTCTATATTCATGGATAGGAAAACTCAATATTGTCGATATGTCAGTCCTTCCCAACTTGATCTATAAATTTAATGTAATCTCAGTAAAAATTCCAGCAACACTCTTACTTCTGGGTATTTATCCAAAATAATTGAAATCAGTATACTCCCACATACATTTCAGCATTATGCACAAAAGCCAGGATATAGAAACAACCTAAATGTCCATTGATAGACGAATGAAAAAACAAAATGTGGTATATAGTTACAATTGTATATTATTCACTCTTTAAAAAAAAAAAAACCTTACAAAATACAACAATGTGGATGAACCAGAAAGATATATGTTAAGTTTAATAAGGTAGTCACAGAAAGACAAATACTGTACGATCCTATTTATATGTGATATCAAAAATAAAGAAATTTGTGGTAGCAAGGAGTAGAATGGTGATTGTCAGGGGCTCCAAGGTGTGAGAAATGGGGAACTGTTATTCAATGGATATAAAGTTTCAGTTATACAAGATGAATAAGTTCTGGAGATCGGCTATACAACACTCTGCCTATAGTTAACAATATTATATTGTATAGGTAAAATTTTGTTAAAAGTGTAGACCTAATGTTAAATGTTCTTACCATAATAACAAAATGTATCACATTTGTTGAACACATGGTGTGTCTTGGCATTAAACTTTTCATATTGAAAGTAAGAGTATTAATTAGTTCAAAGTCATAGTGACTACATAAGTTATCTATGGGAAGATTAATAGAGAATGGAGACAAATCAATAAGCAGGACCAAGATAAAAGTAGACTACTAGAATGATAATGCACTGAAATATGCTGGTGGCCAGAAAGAACCCAGACACGAGTGCAAATACTTCTACCCAGAGAATCCCTTGCACTGCACACACAACATGCTTCTTCCAAGGAGTTTCACTGAGTGCACTAAATCTCTCTCCAGCCTGACCTGAGGCACTTAAATTATCTATCACTTGAACTTGAAATATTGAGTGTATGCTAATGTGTACAGGAACCCAATTTGAAGGCACTTTCACCCTCAAAATGGCCTGGAGATCTTAGATTGCAAAAGATCTGGAAGGTATCCCTCTTGGGCTGGCTGAGGAATGAAGGGTCTCTCAAGCCTGAGGATGTTTCAAGTTGAAATTGTCCCTCATTGTTCTGCCTGAATGATTTCTGAAGCCTTCTGGAAGGAAAGAAGTTCTCTTGGCTTTCCTAAGCCTGAGCAAGGGGATGAGGATTGGAGAGTCCCCCTGAGAAACTTAAGAGCAAACTCTGGAGCATCATGAGTTTTTACTTTAGAAACGAGATGTATACTTTGCAAGCTTCACTCTGTCTCCACATGTTCTGGAAGGGTCAGTGATACAGGTTTTTGTTCGTGGAAAATTAGAACAAGCACTCTGCAAACCGTAACGATTTTTTTTTTCAGTAAAAACTCAAAACCATGACATATCATGCAAGATGGTTGTGACAATTAAACAATACTGTGTATGTAAAGAACCAAGTATGATGCCATATATGCAATACGCATTCAAGAAATGGCTGCTTGTATTGAGAAAGTCAGGCTGAAATTCTGAAGCAAAAAAAAGGAGCACAGCTCAATTAAAGCTCTTTGGTTCCCTAATTTTTAACTTCAATGAGCTTCACTCTTATAATCTATAAAATAAAATTAATAATACTTCTTGATTTTCTCTAGAGTTGGTTGAAATTTCCAAGGAATTTAATGCTCTACTCATTAGCCTTATTTTAATAAACATTTAATCACTGGCCAAATTTCTTGGGCAATGAAATCTGGAACATGTAGTGGGGAAGAAATAATTTGTACATTGACAAAATATACATATAATTGAAAAACAATAAGATCTTCACATTGATAAAATGCTGAAAAAGCATTGAAAATGGATAAAGGTCTACACTGGAATTAGATACTGATTGCTTCTCTTTCTACATAAATGGCAGAGAACACTATAAAGAATATTATTGCTTTTTAAAAGACCATTAGTACTTGTATTGCTGTACTCCATGTAATATTATGAAGAGAATTCATTTCAACAAAGCTTAATACTTGCAAAGGACTTTTAAGACCAACTTAACATGTGTTACTACATGTTTATTTCCAGGTATTGCAAGGCAGCAAGAGTGGAGAAGAGCTTTTTTCCTGTTACACTTTTCTTTCATGGAATTGATGCCTACCCGAGTTTGCCCTGCCAAACTGCTTGCTGCTAATATAGTACAGTATACTCTCTTTTGTTTTGAGACCCATTGAAGGCTGTCGGCTCTTTTCCAGGGACATTTCTTTTAGTGTTCTACTTAGGAACTGTGAGTTAAGGATGCTATGAGGCTAATTAACTATTTCTTTCACATAAGCAGTATTAGAACATAGATATGATATAGTGTCACTTCCCAAGTAACTTAGAGGACAAAACTACAACGTGCAACATATATCTCAGTTTTTCAATCTATATAAACTGATTCCAGGACAGGTATGTTACCCTGAGCCCAACCTGTGAAAACCTGGATTATTTTATTTAGGGGACAGGAAGATGTTCTGTAAATGAGCTCTCTTATATACACAATGGTCCTCACTTGTTTACAATAATCTTGATTTTCTGAAGGTCATAGACTCTCAATCGTCTTATATATTTTGCCTCAGTAGTTACAGAAAGACTGAACCTCAAAAGCCTAAAGTTCTTGGAAAATACAATTTCTAACCTTTTAAGAATATTCCTTTACTATCAATTGAGATAAAGTGACTTTCATAAAAAATAAAAAGGCTGAAGCAGTTCCTTAGATGTTGACAAAAGTACCAATTTATCCTCAAGCTCAGGAGGATGATGATTGAGCTAGTGTGGTGGTCAGCAGAGTATTGGAGACCCAAGGCTCCAACGTGAAGTTCTCTAAGCTCACAAAATTGCCCCAAACTCTCACACCTCTGAATTCTAATGTAATGGCTACATTAAATGAAGGGAAAATGGAAATCGTGGTGTTTCAGAAGGTACAGGAGCCAGGGAAGTGGTTGTACAACAAATGTCAAAAACTAAGAGACCAAAATAAATTCATGGAAACCACAGCTTTGTTCTTAGAATGAGAGGCCACCAGTCAGATCCTGAACCCCACTTTCTGGTAGGATACTGCATTTGAGTAAATATGTGTGTTTGTTCAGTCTCATACACTTGATAACATACAACTTGGTGCCAGGTCTTCCCTGGAGGGATGTGACCATATTGTCAATTTTAACACATCTTAATCAGTGGAAAAGTTCAAGGCCTTAACTTCTCTAATACTTTTTTTCTCATGATAGTGTTACTTATGCATATTGAAACATCTGGGAAATGAGGTTGTAATAAATATGAGAGAAGCCTTAATTGCACATCCAGAGAGTGTTTACTCTGTGATTCAGAAACACTCTTGGATCATCACAGGGATTTAAATAATACAGTTAGTATTTTAGGATATGTGATTCTCTTACTGGTAAAAAAAGAATGCTTATATATTTTCTTGTGAATCTAAAAATCAGGAGGAAATATTTATTCAAGCTACCTTTATTCTTTCTTGATGCTGATAAATCCTTATGTTTGGACCCATAAAAGTTTGGATGTCTCAAAATGACCAGAAAAGTCTATGCAGGTTAGAGAAGTTCTCTGCGTCTGAGTAGACCCACTCTCTCTCTATCTCCACCCACCACTTCTTCTCCCAAAACCCCATCTTAGGATATTGAGCATTCTCCTATGAGGACAGTGTCCTAAAATGCCTAATTAGATGCTATCTGTAGGTTTCTATATTCCATTGCCAGGTAACCACTATGTCTAGTATAATAGGGATTGGGTAAACCATTTTAAAATAAAACATTGCTATGTTTATTTTAACAAAGATCATGCTATAAACATCATCTTTGTTTTCAAGATACAAAGAGATGATGGAAGAGAGAATGACTTTAATATATTATTCTTTGAGCTTTCCCTTCAACCAGGAACCACAAGTCTTATATTCCAGTGGTTTCTAAAAGGTGTGTGTGAGGCCCTGTGGAGGATGTCCGGGACTGCCAACCTAACAGGGATTCTTCGTGCAGAATGCTGAGATTTACTCCAGTGGGCTGCCATGGCACTGCAGCGCTGCGATGGACTGCTTGGGATGAACATCACCCAGTAGTCAGGCGCCGCCTATGGTGGGTGTTATTACTCTACAGCACACGACCCAGCTTGTCATATCTGAACAAATGACCCTTGTTCTGTACTGGGTAGATGTGGGACTCCAGGAAGCTCCTTTCTGAGTCCAGGGTCAACTTGGACTTTACAGAATTTGAAGCCTAGGACACACCCAAATTTTATTGTTGACCAAGGAATAACTTTCTGATCCAGACCGTTTTCACCTGCTACCCAAGAAGAGAAACCTAGTTCCAGCAGGCCAGTGAAGTCGAGAAAAGCCCTCCTTTACTTACTATGTTTCCCAAATCTCGTATTTACAAGTAGAAACTACTTGCTACTAACTTAGGGGTAGATTCGTCAGCACCTGACTGCTTATTATGGAGTATTTTAAGCTTGTTATGGAATATTCTAGACTCAGTCACACCTTCCTTAGAGATAGCTTCTTGGTCTTAAGTTCAAATTCCTGACTCTCTAACCTGAATGACTCTTAAAGATAGACTGCTATGTTTCAGATCTTCGATACATATGGTGCTTACTTTTAGAGATGCTTATTGTTAAAATAAGATGTGATATAAATGACTGATAAAGCAACCAATGGGCATACATCTAATTGTGTCACTAATATATGAATAAAATATATTGGTCATTTTCTGTAATTATTTATAGTACCTTAAAAAGAGATATGACCATGTGTATTTCATGTCATCTCTAAGACATATATATAACATATATATATATATATATATATATATACACATACATATATATAATACATTATGTATTATACATATCTATATATATAGGTTTATGTACATGTACGTCTATATATACATGTGCACACATTTATATGTAGTGCATATTTTAGAAGTGCGAATAGCTAAGTCTAGGAGAGTGGCTATAAATCTACTTTTAGAGTAAATCACTGAAGTATTCTTTAGTAGTGAACATAGGTTTTCACATAACTTTATTATATTCTTTAAAGAGAGCATTAGTATTAATTAAATAGATCCACAGGTAAAACATGTTTTGTGGGAGTATTTTTGACATCGTTGTTTATTAAACTTGGCAGACATTAAGTTAGTATTTTTATTTGAATAATCCTCCTCAGTATGCACAACTTAAAATATAATCTAAAGATAAAGCACTTTGATACTGACTGCATGCCATCCTTATAACTTAACACCACATCAAATGTTCTAGCATTTCATAAATTTATTTCTTAAATACAAGGATAACTCTTGATCTCTAACATGATTTGCATGTTCACTTTTAGCCGCATCCAGGACTGTAGCCACTCACCAGTTCACTCTATCACTGTCTACTGGCAATGACACTTGGTGTTCAGATAGCACCATTTATAATAATCCAAAGTAATGGGCAGATATAACTCATGCACACTACAAATGTCTGTGAGACAGAAGCTCATATAGTCTGTGTAAGGTGACCCTGAGACTCTGCAGTGACAGAGCCAACGCAATAGCAAGACAAAAACTGAGTCAAGCTTGCATGTCCAAGGGTAAGGAGACTGTACACAAAGCCTGGGTTTCACACAAGTTGAGGGTCTAATGGAGCACCCAGTTTGGAAGCCCACACTGCACTCTCTTTGCCCACACTGCACTTTCTTTAAACAGCCAGACCCTTAAACACCAAAGCATGGTCTCTGAGTATTCATCTTTGAAGGTTGCAAAGATGCCAGAATGAAGCGCCATCTGCTCATATCCAGCGTAAGTCTGGACAATGCCCATGACGAGGAAATAATGGAACCAATGGGCACTTTATTGGACATGTGGCATTTACCACATGGTCACCATCCCATGCTGCTCCTGTCTGTCTGGTAATAGGACTGCTTTTGATATTTGCTGGGCCACCTTTGTCTCCCTAACAGGTAGAAAAACAACGTGCATTCTCCAACCTTCCAGAAACCAGCATCTAACCATCATTTCGTTCCCAACAGTATAAAACAATAGCTTAAATTATTTTGAAACTTTAATTACAGGTAGTTTTCCACTCAGCATTTGAAAGTTTGAATTCTCCTTTTTTGCATAGTCTGTCAAGGTGGTTAAGTGAAACCGGGTGTCTTTGCCTATGTCTGTATCTACACCCAAGTCTCTTCTTTATTATTAAAAGGGATCTCGATCACAGTCTCAAACCAATTCTGGATTCCAGGTTGTAAAATTTGGAAAGGAAAACAGTTTCAAAGGACGACAGAAAGCAATCAGTAAAATGGCATGAAAAAGTATAGCTGGTTAGTTGTTTCTTCTAAGTTCAACTCAGAAATATAATAATAATTAAGAGGAAGAAAAGAAGAGGACAGCTCTCACCCTGCTCCCTCTACCACACACACTAGACCAAAATGCTCTGTGGTCTTAAAGTGCAATCACTATTGTGAAGGCGCCCAGGCCAGGGATCCAACTGTACAGAGTTCAAAGCAGAAACTTCAAACATTGTTGCTCCTGACTCAGGCTCGCAGGGAGGGTGGGGCAGAGAAGGAAAAAAACAACAGTTCTAAGGCACTCAAGTGCATTGGAAGAAGTCTCTTTTCCCAAGAAAAAAATCTGTAAATTGTAAGGAATCTGGTTTGGAAAAATATAACTTTTTACAATTTCTATCTGAGGACATTCCAGTGCAGCAGAGTCAAAAGACAGGTGAGTACAGCAAGGAATCCGGGACGAGGGCTCCTTCCAGGTGCCCGGCTCCCATACTGGTGAGCCCTGTGGTCCTCGGAGAAGTCCTCGGCTCTGGGCACAGAGGAAGCGCACTGGACTAAGGGCATCTGATAGGAAGTGGCTCTCTTCTCGGGCCTGTCTGGACTGGACCCATCACTGGGCCTCTGTCCGTTGAATAGTAGATAGCGGCCATGAGCATCCTGTTCCATTTTGAAGATTTCATACTCCGTGTGAGGTAGTTTGATTCCCAGCGCCACACAGCCATTGGTGTGGGTCACATCCTGCTGGACGCCCACCTGCCAGGAGCCTTCGGCGCCACACTCATTCCCATTGAAAACATTGAGAAGCGAGGCTGTGGCCGCATCCATGGGAGTGACTTTCATGTGATTCACTGCATAAGAGAGAAGACAGTACGTGACTCTGAGGGAGCGTGCAGTGCAGAAAGCCCACGGAGCATCTTTGGGCAGTACCCCATCTCCACAAGGCCTTCTGTTTCAAAACCATCCCTTACACCCACCCATCTGACTGCAACCTGCATAAAAGCATTGTTAGTTAGAAAGACCAATGTGTTGTTCTGAAGGAAGATCATACAAACTGCAGGTATGATAAGAAAAAAACTACTACATTTGGCATATAAATGTTGAGTCCAGATTGCAAATGATCGCACTTGTTATATTGAAATCAACCTTTCACACAAAGTGTCTCCAAAGAGTCATCTTTGATGACACTGACTCTTTGTGACTGGCAAAATATTCAATAAAACTGGAATTTTATTTTTATTAAAAGGTTTTGAAGTTTTAAAATAGATTTGTTGCCAAACACCTATACTAGTTAGAAGTCTTATAAATTAATACTGGCCCATAAATCAAGTAACTAAAAGGAACAAAAATATGAGTAAATATGTTAAATACAAATCCCAGCACCTGTAGAGGACCACTTTTAAAGGTCCCCCCAAGGGACTGTGTTCTGTTTACAGTACGAGAGTTTTAGGGTGAAATCAGACAAAGAAGGCTGTTCTCTCAGCTACAACTATCAAAGCTCCATTCTTCCTGGAACAAATCTTCCTTTCTAAGAGGAAGGCTAAGATGCTTTAGGACTTACCAGTGTTAGCAGAAATACTTTATACTAAATAAACTGAACCAACAAATTCTATCCTAAAAGGGGTCACACCCAGTGTCCAGGCAGTCCCTCTTGGCCATGACCAAGCTCACACCATTTTACAAAGAAGCACACACTTTAAAAAGAAATCTAAACATAGAGACTGTGAGACCTCCCTTCCTGATAATATCTTAGCCTATCTCATCCCTTACCTTCCTTGCTAATTATGTATCCTAAACCTCTGACCTCTGAGCATATGACAACTTCTCGGTGCAAGACAAACTCAGCTTTGGAAGTGATAACTCTGAGGTCCTGAGGTGTAACTAATACCTTTTCTTTGCTGTCCACTAAAGAGAGCACAGTGCATGCAGTAAGTATGATGTTATCACAGAAGTAGCTCAGAATCCGCCATAAGCTGCACATAAAAAAGAAAACATGCAGACCTGAGATTTCATTCCTAGTAAGTCCTGGACCACACCTGACACCGTGCATAGTGGTGTGGGCTCTATGGCACCATAGCCTGCAGGCCGAGCCACCCACACTGTCTGGGCCTGCTCTGCACAGAGAAGAGCTCAAAGGCTGCTGTGAATGATGCCCCTGGGATAGAAAGTACTCCATAATCTCTTGCCAAAAATCTCCAGCAGAAAAGAGGCACCTGCCTTCAGGTTCTACCTCAATAAAAAAATGTCACAAAACTGGTCACTGTCCCTCACCTGTGGGGCTGTTACACTGGGATCTGAGGCAGGAGCCCTACCTTTGAACACAAACTCCGTCCCTCCCAGGACCCTAGAGGAGTGCACGCCCCGGCTATAGCGGCCCTTGGCGTAGATGGTAAAGGTGGGGTGCTTGCAGACGGGGTCAGAGTAGTGGTAGTAATGCCCTTCCCAGGTGTTATTGTTGTCGTGGAAGACGAAGTGGCGCGTGAGGAAGAGGACTTCGGGCCGAACCTCGCAGCGCTGGCTCACCCACTCGCCATGCAGGCCGACAGTCAGGTCAGCCTTGGGGGGCAGGAGGGGCGGGCGGTGCTCATCTGACCGGTGGATGATGCGACAGGCTATGCAGGCATGGTCATGGTTCTGCAGTCAAGAAATAAACACTTGTCAACTGTAATCGAAAAATAAAAAAAAATACATTAAAAATAAATTGAAAAAATAAAAAAACATAAGGAGAGACCTGTCTTCATGAGTGACCTTCAAAAGGTCATGTACTTTCTGCAAATGGGGCTCACTACATAGGGTGGGCAAGGCACCTGGCCACCAACACTTGTGACCTGGGTACCAAGAGGCACCTGGAACTAGGCACAGATAGAGTGTGTGTGCATGTGTGCACACAATGTGTTTGGCTGATAGTAGAAATGTACCTAAATATTTTAGCTGTGATATGGACTCTCTTTAGAATCCTATTACATTTTCAGACCACATGTGCTGAACACTCTTTCATAAAGAAGGGCTGGTATCACCTCACACCCATTAGAATGGCTATTATTAAAAAATAATAATAAAATAAAAATAAAAATAAACAGAAAATAAGTGTTGACAAAAATGTGGAAGCATTAGAATCCTTGTGTATGCACTATTTGTGGGAATGTAAAATGGTGCAGCTGCTATAAGAAAGAATTACTATATGATCCTGCAATTCCACTTCTGATTTATACCCTCAAAATTGAAACCATAGTCTCAAAGAGATATATTTCCACCCATGTTAATAGCGGCATTATTCACAATAGACAAAATATGGAATAACCCAATGTATACTAAAGGACAAATGGATAAACAAAATGTAGTATATCCATAGAATGAAATATTATTCAATCTAAAAAAGTAATGAAATTCTAATACATGCTACAACATGGATGAATCTTGAGGTCATTATGCTAAGTGAAATAAGCTAAACACAAAAGGTCAAATACTGTGTGATTCCACTTATATGAAGGACCTGTAATAGTCAAACTAACAGGAACAGGAAGTAGAATGGTGGTTGTCAGGGACTAGGGGGAAGGGAAATGAGAAGTTAGTGTTTAATGAATAGTTTCATTGAAGTAAACAAAAAAGTTCTGTAGATGGATGATGGTGATGGTTACACAAGAACATGAATGTACTTAATATCACTTAACTGTACACCTAAAAATGGTTAAGATGGGAAATTTTATGTTCTGTGTATTTTACTACAATTAGATATTTTTCATTAAAAACATTTATGAAACACAAGATTTAAAAAAGAAAACACAGTATCCAATTGCTAAAGATGAGAAAGGGAGATATCTGGTGATTAGAGGCAAGAGTTCTTTCAAAGGAGGAAGCAAAGGAGACCGGAAAAAAGGTAAGAGCAGAGCCTCTGTGACATTGGCAGGTACACCTGTCATCCTTCGTGTCTGCTGGCCTCGGGGTTTGGAAGTTTATAGGCTATTAATAGTCTTCTTGCTTTATAGCTTTAAGCCATTTAATAATTGAAAGATAACTGCCTTTCAGTCTTTCAGGAATACCTCTCTTATGTTATGTTTATAACAATGACACAGACCCTGGACCAAGGGCTGTCTAGATTTGTGGCTTAGAAAACCTCCTATAAGAAAACCTCCTAGACACTGTCAGCCACATAAATGCTGGTGGCCTGGAGGGCTCAGGGCTTATAAAAAAATTAAAGTCAGGAAAATAGTAAAGCTGAGTTCTTGACCATACTCCCTGGTTGTTTGACCTAAGTCACAGGATACTTGTATGCCAGGACCTGCCTCCTCTGGATGTGGGGACCATCTCTCTCTCTGCTGTTTTCCCTCCCACCCTGAGAGCTATAAAGCCAGTTGGACTAATAGGCACCAGCCATGCTAGAAGCATAACTCAAATCTAATCAGTGCTATGGTGGAGCTGACAGTTGAGGCTCAGCAACCCAGTGGATAGCTCATGGACCCCCGCCCTGCACGCCCCCACCCAGGGGTCCATGCAGTGCAGTGGCTTGCTAGCAAAAAGGCACTCTGGGAGGGCATGCACTTGTTTTCTAAAGTCAGAAATCCAAACCTCCAAGGCTTTTCATGTCCAGCACTGACTCAATGTGACATTGCTGTGGCTGAGGTTCAGTTAAACACTCAGCCATCTCAAAGAGCAGGAAAGCAGGGGAGAAGTGGGCCTTCCAGCTGCCAGCCCTCTATATTCTCTTCCAAAGAGAACTCAGTGCTCACCCTCATGTTGCTGTGTTCATTAGATGAACCTAGAATTGTAATTCCTGGGAGAGAAGGCTTCCTTTGCTAATAGGACAGTCCCAGGTTGAGATGAAGGACTTGCTGTCCTGGGTCCCGATGCATCAGTGGGTCTATGGTTTCCTACAAAGGACTCTGGGGGTACGTGGAAGACACTGTCCAGCAGCCTGAGGTCAGTAGCAATCTGCTGTCTGAAAGCTACAGCGAGGAAATGGAGAGAGAAGAAAACCTTAACAGAACCCATTAGAGTCATGCTTAACTGCACAGAAATAGATGGTTCCATCCGGGTCCTGAAAGCCATGTGCCAGGTCCATGTTTTTAGAAGTGTCTGCAGCTTAGCAGCTGGTGTCCTTGGACAAATGATTAATCTCTTTATGTTTCACTGTGTTCTTATATAAAATAGGGAATGTTATACTTACTTGTATAACTGCTGCAAGAAATAAGCAATAGATTAAGGTGGTTCCCACTCCATGTACCCAGAAGCACTGCGGCGAGGTTTCTCAGGGTGGCAGAGCAGGGCGTGAGGTCACATGCTCACACTGCACTTCAAGGAATACTAAATAAATGGCATGTCCCCTCCTATATGTGCCACTACCTTTCAAATACACATTAGGGTGGATAAGATACAAATTTAGTTAAAAGAAAGCATCAGCAAATTAAATAATTTTATCATTATGTATTTTCTTAGTAAACTACCAGGAGGTATATTTTCCAATCTTTTTTCCCTGTAAGGGGTTCTGACACTCAAAATCTGGGGTGTGAAATTAATATGATTTAAGTGTAACATATTAGCTCCCAAACCCAGGAAGTAGCCCCTTCGTTCATCATCACGATCAGCACATTTATCAGACTGTATCTGCTGTCCCTGCTCCCCAGCCCCTGCCCTAAATAGTCGGAATGAAACCAGTCCTGTACTCAGATTCAAATCTCTGAGATTTTGTAGCCAGGAGAGTAGTGTTCTGGTGCTGGTGCCTGTTAGCAAGTACACTAACCTCTGCAGGAGATGGCCCTGAAAAGAAAGAGGACCCTCAAGGAGCACAGGCCAATCAGCTTCCAAATCACCCATGAAGAGCTCCACGCCACTCTGCCTGGAGCTCACCAGCTGGCAGGCTGCTACTGCTCCACATGCTCTCTGAACAGATTCTAAACAGACCAAGTGAACTGCCTATTATATGCCAACCCAGCTTCCACCTCCCCTTCCTCCCATTCACAAGCTTTGCTATCTATAATTTGGAAATTTAAAAACATCAGTTGTGACCACTTCACTTCTAGCCATTCTAAGAAAGTATGAGTCTCAATCTCTGAAGAGATGTTGGGTTCCCCCAATACCAGTATCAATTCAGGGAATTGCCCACGGAGCTTCTTAGATCAGACAAGTTACAGGCTTGGTGAGGGGAGGTGGGCACAGCTCTATGGCCCTGGCTGTTCCAGAAAGGTGCCACATCCAGCATGGTAGCATCTGGTATTCACAAGGTATTCTCCTTTAAGAGCAGGGTGGGGTCCTGAGCTCTGAGATAAACTGTGGTTGCTTCAGGTGCATGATGGTCCTGAGCTGTGGTGTTTCTGTTCCCCAGCAGACAAAGCAAATCCGGTAATTCTGGGGAAGCTTGCCATCCACCACTTGGGTAATGTGAGAATTTAGGGAGGGAGTGGGAGGAACCTGGCCTTAGGTCTTGATTGGTCTTGCCAAATTCCTAAACTAGCAGTGTTATTTTATTGTGGTAAATATGTATAATGTAAAACTTAACATCTTAATCATCTTAAGTGTATAGTTCAGTGGTATGAAGTACATTCACAATGTCGTGCAATCACCACCACCCATCTCGAGAACCTTTTCACCTTCCCAGACTGAATCTCAGCACAGATTAAATAGTACTTCCCCTTCTTCCCACCACTCAGCCCTGCAAAACCACCATTCTACTTCCTGCCTCTATATATTTGCCTACTCTAGGTACCTCATGTAAGTTGGATCATACAGTATTTGTCATTTTTTATGACTGACTTATTTCATTTAGCATAATATCTTCGAAGTTTATCCATGTTGTAGCATACTACACAGAATTCACTTTCTTTTTAAGGTTGAGTAGTATTCCATTGCATGTATATACCACATTTTGTTTTTTATTCATCTATTGATAGATACTTGGGTTGTGTCTACTCTTTGGCTACTGTGAACAATGATACTATGAGTATGGGTATGCAATCTATTCCAAACTCTGTTTTCAATTCTCTTGAGCATATACTTAAAAGTGGAATTGCCAAATCATGTGGCAGTTCTATGTTTAACTTTTTAAAGAACTGCCATACTGTTTGCATAGCAGCTGCACCATTTTACAGTCCCACCAGCAATGCACAAGGGTTCCAACTTCTCTACATTCTCCCCAACAATTATTTTCTTTTTTTTCTAATAGCCATTCTAGTGAGTATAAGGTGGTATCCCATTGTAGTTTTGATTTATATTACCCTAATGATCAGTGATGTTGAGCATCTTTTCATGTGCTCATAAATAATTTGTATATATTCTTTGGAGAAATGTCTATTCATATCTTTTGCCCATTTGTTAACAGGATTGTTGTTGTTGTTGTTGAGCAGACTAGACACTTTTTTAAACAATCCTTTAGCTGCCATTAAGAAACCAAAGATGTCCTAAACAAGAGTGGGCTCTTTGGCCCCTCTGTGAATATTGTTAACATGGGGATAGTTTAGCTAGCTGGGTAAGGGGAACACCTTTCTGTTTTGTAGACAAACTTAAAAAAACAACACTAATTTGTGCTTTTAATTTCCACCACCATTGGCTTGAATAAACCCAAAATACCTATAGGAATAAATATGGAAGGCAGAAATTAAAGCCTATAAATTCTATTGGCTCTCATGTTTCTCTTTTCCAAGATGCTTTTCTTAAACAGTAAGTAGCCTTTCAAGATTAATAAATGGAAAGAGTTTTTCAACATGAAGAGTGATTTGTACTATATAATATCATCTGCTTTATGAAGTTACTCTTTTTTGGGTTCATGCTCTGACACATGATTCTCACCTGAGAAGCTGTCAGCTCCCAGGCCTTCCGACTGGGCTTTTTACATCACTCTCTTCTCATGAATCTCAGAAAAGGCTATTTTAAAGTCAGAGTTTCTGTACACGGAAGCTCTGAAGGTTAAAGTAGAGGGACCAAAACATGTTTCCTTGTTACTATTCTTTACACCAACTATAAAAAGTTTTAATTCCAAAGGGGAAGAGTGGTGGGGTGGGGGGGAGATCCTTAGACAATTAATTAATCTCTTGAAAAAAAAATCAAGCTTATTCTAAAAATCAACCTTAAACTTTGTAAGTGAGCAATGTTCTAGGCAAAGAGTGTGTTTTTTCCCACTCTCCTTTCTGATTCCTGCTCAGAGTCCTGGTAACACGTTAAATAACCACATCTTGCAAGGACAGGGTATTTGATTCTGAGGAATTTCAAATACATCATCTCCTTAAGTTTCCAACCTCCAAAGAGACCATAGGTATACTTTACAGATGAGGCCGCCAAAGCACAGAGAAAGGGAATAATGTGGCCCAGGTGACTTTATAAGCTGAAAGGAGAAACTGGAACATAATTTGGTCTTGGGGCTTGCTGAGTGCTACTTCATGGCCCCAGGCTGCTTCTTAGGTTGAAGTCCTGCAAAGAACACATGTCTCCCTGTGAAGGACTCTAGTCCCTGGAAAAGGTCTCTGGCCGATGACTGATAGGGATTCTTCAGGCTTCCTCCTGTTTCCTGCCAATATTTATTTCTGGAGAGCTGGTTTGTCAACAACATTTGCTGACAGTATCCACTTGTTTCCAGTGTCTTCCCAGAATGGAAGAAATGACTCGATGTGAACTTGTTGTGAATAGTTCAACTAGAGAAAGAGGATGAATAAAACATTTCTTGGGCTAAGAGTTTGGTTCAAGGAGGAGAAATGGGAATAAAGAATGGAAAGTTCCTTTCATAGAGTCTTGTTCTATTGGATAAAAAAATACATTGTTTTTCAGGAAGAAATCTGCCATGGCCAATGATCGACATTGACAACTTTTTATAACTGTAATTCACCATGTGTTTGATTAAATTTCTACTGTAGGTATTCTTACATGTATATCCTTCCTGGATCTACTCCATTTCATTGTGAGTTAAGGTCAAGACTAAAGTGCTCTCTTTTTCATATTTCTCATGACATATAGGACAGTGCAGTGGGTATGATAAAGGTTCTGAACTGACAGAATGATTAATTGATAGAAACATGTCATTGGATATTTAAAAATATGAATAGGGTAGGGCAGCATTTATCTCAAATGATGAGAGCTGATCACCTGGTGGGAGGGGCCTCTTAGGGTGCTCCTCAGATCTGGGATCCTGGGAGTTTATGACCTCAGGCTCGTTTTGATCACCTAAAGGGTTCATGATAATTCCACATTCTGAAGGATGTAGGGTATATAGCCATGACCATACGTACTGGGTCTCTTTAAGTGTAGTTTGTGGGGCCACCTCCAGAAGCTGGCAGTCTGTCTACCCTCCGGAGCAATACTATATATTCAGAAATGGGTTTTCTATGAAGTTTAGAATCTAAGAAGCTAGCACACAAAGGTTTTTTTTTTTTTTGTTTTGTTTTATGAAGTATCAGCAAATCATACAAAAGATGATTTGGCCTCCACTTTGCCTCTACACACTATGTATAGACTCAACAGCTTGATAAAGATAACATTCATCAGCTGGTTCTTTAACAGAAATGACTTTAAAATGGTTTCAGTTATTTACTTTTCACTTGTCTGTTTCTTCTATTAATTAAAATTTATATAAACAAAGCAGGCTCATGTTAATAATTAAATATGCTGTAAATGTAGCAAACCTCATAGTTTGGCCTGTTTCTCCTTGTCCTCTCTCTCTACAGTGTGAAGTCAGTACTCCCACACAGTAGGAACTTAATACCAACTTTCTGAATGGTTGAATTCCTGCTTGCTCAGGTTTTCACTCTGTTCTCTCAGCTTTCTCACCTTTTAAGGGATAAATGTTTACCACTTGTATTTTCCCCAACAACAAGTATTTATTTCCTGGTCTGCTAACTCCTTAACTAAATAAACCTTGCATGCCTGTTTATCTGCTGAAATACTCTGGAATCAAGAAACATAAGAAACTGTTTCTGCAATAAAAGTGTATGCCAGCATCTGCATAGTGCAGCAATCATGTGACACTTCATACCTCGGCCCACATAAAATGTCTCCACAAGCAAGCATTCAGAATTAAGACCACATCATCCAACCCTAATTTCATATAACAAGCAATATTTCCTGCCTTATTGTTAAAATATCCAGCCCCCGCAAGCAGAATCACCATTTTCCTTAGGAGCCACCCTTAATGAAAGGCAGGCATCTGAAACCGTTTTAGGTCATGACTCCCTGAACCTCTGGTCCTCTCCCACCTCTTTCATCTCCATCACCTCTGCAAACCCCCCTCCTTTCCTACACTAACAAAGGAAAAGGGACTCAAATTCTTCCAAGAAACACCTGGCTCCTTCTGCTGTTACCCCCGTGACACCTAGTCACCCCCACACCTGGGAGCCATACCAAGCACATGCCTGAGAAGAGACCCCTTCCTGCTGCAGACCGGTCTCTTGGAACTGGGCTGAAAAGTCCACTGCCCATGGCCAGCTGGTCCAAAGTTCCTCTGATGTCACAGATATCAGAAAGTCTCACAGTTAATCTGCATTTTGCACATATTCTAAAAAGACTTCGAAAAGCAAGATCCCTCAGAAACAGCTGCTCATTCGGTCAAAGTCTAGAGGTTTCTGCAGAATTCAGGAAAGAAAGAGCACAAGTAATTCCTTCTTCACTTACAGTGCCCAGCTACTCTTAAAAATGTTTGGTGCTTTTCTTCCTCCAACGTGCAGCCCCACTGCTTTAAGCATGCTGGGACAGAATATTTAAGATACATGGCTTGGGGAAAGTTGTCTGGTTTTCTGACAGACCCTTTGATTTATGACCCTGTGGCTCAATCCGTGCAGGATTTTGGAGAAAGACCAATTTCATTTGCTAACAAGTCTGAGCCTGAGGCTTTGGTGTTGCCAAACACCCCAGCAATCATTTGCTTTTAATTACTATTTGATTCTACCACGGGAAAAAAAAGTGCCTTGCTAACCCTTCAACTGCACAAGAATCTAGGCAGGGGGTAATGGCTTCCTGGATGTTAAACTCAATTCAGGAAAAGCATCTTCTCTCAGGGTTATTTTAAGTGGCTTTGATTTTTTTTTTAAATGAAGAGTGGCCAATTTCATCCTGAAAGAATCCTCCCAGCACACCTGATTCTCTTCAAACATAATTTATTTGCCAAAGGACTCTGAACTTCACAGTAAAGCTGTATAAAGCTTAGAAAAACAAGATGATTTAAAGTTTCTATTTTTACATGGTGTACAGTGTCCAGAAGGGCTGAGACTAGTGGTTTCAAACTCAATTTAGCATTTAAACTAATTTTCAGCCAGGTCTCTATGGACTGGCAATTAGGAAAGGCAAGGAGTTCAAAAAGTGGGTGGCGGAGCCCTGCGGTCTTTGGGATGCGCTCCCAGCCCCGCCCCCTTCCCACAGGCTAATGGTGCACCAAGCACCGGAGACTTGGCATTTGTTGTCTGGAAAAGCATCAAGGGCCACGTCCATTTACTCCTTCTCATAGCTGTCCTGAGGAAGGATCTGAAAACTTCCAGAAGGCTCTGCTGCACACTGCAGGCCAAGATGTACAATGCCAGGGACAACAAGAGAAGAACGGGCCCTTTCAGCTCCTGGAGCCACGCAGACCTCAGGTCCTGGACTTCGAAGGACCCCTTCAGCCACCCCGCTGGCAGTCCAGATGATGGAGAGGACATGCCGGGCCCTGGACTCCTGCCTGTGTTCTTCCAGCCCTGTCGCCACCTTCATCTGTGGCCACCACACTCCTCTGAGCCTTAGAGTCATAGCTTTTTAAAATTTATTTTAATTTTGTGTGATGATTGTGTTTAGGTAATATAAGATCATGGCACAAATTGCAAAAAGTACAAAAAAGTATACAGTGACAAGTCTCTGTCTGACTGTCCCCCAGTCCCCTTCCTCAGAGGCAATTGTGATGCACGCTTCCGGAAATACTGATTTCTTTGTAAGCTTTTCTTCTTCTTTTATGCTTAGTTTTATACAATGGCAATTCTGTACCTTCTTTTTTTTTAATTGACAGTACATCTTGGATAGTATCTAAAACTCAAGGTTCTTTAATGAGGGAATCAGGCCTAGAGTTTAAAGAATTTACTTCTTAAGCTGGGTAAATGTTCCCACTGCCTTAAAAGAGGCAGAAGGAGAAAATGGAAGAAAAAGGTTTTATAGCTAGGCATCAGTAAACACTTTGATGCCCCTGTCAACTGCCATTTTCATTCCTCTGGGAGCCATGTGCCCAAAAGGTTACTTATTCCAGACCAGGGGAGAAGGGAACTTTGGTGAGGTGCCCTTTCTGCAGATTAACCCAATCGATCCTTCCATTTTTACAGAAAAGAAAACTAAGGTTACAAGAGGTTAGATATCACTACTGATGCCCCACAGCTGATGACCACAGTAGAACTGAATTCCATAATTCGCTACCATCTCCAAGACTATATTCTCACCAATTTATCCAGTCATTAAAAAATAACAATAATAAACCTCTTCGACTTTTTTTATAAAAATTCTAAGGTAAGCCTTCCATCTCTCATCTTTAATCCCCATGCCAATGTTAATAACTCACTTTCAAGGCATTTTTCCTTCTGTAGCCACAACTGTATGCCTTTGCTCTCCCAACAGACAGGCTCTATTTAGGAGAAGACACTGACCAGGAAAATTCCCTCCTACAGAACCAGGAGAGGGAGGAGGACAAGTCTTAGGAATATTATTTTACCTTTTAGACTTTCTAAAAAGCCATGCCAGAAGTCCAACAATGAGTTTGAGTTTTTGAGTTTTTGAGTTCTTTTCTTACCATCTAAGAAAAGAAAATGGTTACAGTTTACTTATTTATTTATTTTTTGAGTTCTAAAAAGAGATTAAGAGATCAAATTGTCTATGTGGGCACCTGCAGGTGAGGAAACATAATTTGAACCTAATGTGTGCTAGCCACCAGCCCAAGGTCAGGTATGGAGCAGGAGAAAGGGGTCCTGACTCCAGCCCAGGTTCCAGAGCTGTACCCTGCCTCCTCCCGGAGCAACTCAGCCTTCCTCCTTCCTCTTTCCTCAGCTCCTTGCCTCACTACCCCTGAATATAGACTGTTTTGCTACTCATTAGTGTCTCCCCTGCAGGGTGAGTAGGAATGAAAAGGGCTCTGCTGGCTTAGCATATCTTCAAAAAGGTTCAGGGTGAGACAGGGGCTGGTGCTCTTGGCTCGCATGAGTTTTTAGGATTATCTGTGGACCATTTTTATTCGTGACATTCTTACCTCCCATCACCAGAGATAATTTAAAAGTTGGCTAGACTGTAGGCAGAGGAAGCCAAATGTATGCATGAAAATCCCCTTTCCCCAGCTGCTATCACACACCAGAGATTTCAAGAAAAGTTCTACTTAGCTGCAGCATTCAACACAAACTCTGGATAATGCTACCAACTGGAAAGGTCCCGTGATGGAACCAGGAGCCTGTTATTGCTCTCAGTTTTCCCAGAAACCAGGCCCTCACCCAGGTGCCACCCTGTGGAAGATTCTCCTCTTGATGCCTGTACATCAATGTGTGTGCTGGGCAGAGCTGTGGTTCCCCCATCTCATCCATCCCAAGAGGATATCTGGAAGCGGGCACGAACAGCGCTCTCTTGCTTACTTCCCTGACTCAACTTTTCCTCCTTAGCACCTCTGAACACAGTGGACCTTGCTCCTACTGTCCACTGGAACAACCCCCTGTAGCATTCTGAGCAGTGCTGGTGAGCCACCCGCATACAGGAAGCCCAGGGAGCAGCGGGTCTGGGGCTCTCAGCCCTCAGGTGGCCTCACCTCACACTCGAGACCATCTCTGACCAGCTGTGTCCAGAGGAAGCAGCCTCCAACCAAGCACGCTTCCTCAGCAGATTTCCCAGTTATAGTAAGGGTGACTTGTATTACTCAAGCTTACAATAACACAGATAAAAATATAACACTGAGTGGGCTTTGGCAGGAAAAGTACTGTGATCTCTCCACCAGTCATGACTTGAGCTCAAGGACTAAGAAGAAAAAAAGGTTAAAAAGCAAAAAACCAAAAACAAATAAACTGCCAAACAAAAGTCAGTCAGGGCCCTGTAATTAAAATTACTGTTCTAGAAAGGATTCCAGAGAAGCCAATCTGATGGTGGGAGCCACTCTAAAGCCTGCCACCTAGGCCCACCATGATCAGAGTCCCACACGCCCTCCTCGCCTCGAGCTCCCCTAACTTCTACAGTGGAAACAACTGTATTACATGTTGACACAGGTTCTGAGCCCGTGGGAAGGAAATGCTCTATGAATTCCAAATACAATTATTAGCCTGTCATTCAAGAAAAGACCGTTAAAAGGTTTTAATTATTTCCTGCCTCCTTCCGTCTTCCCTTCTGATCATAGTGACTACATTTCATTTAGTCAAATGTGAGGTCTAGAGAAAGAGGCTTGGGTTCAAGTTCTGGCACTGAAATACACCAGGTGACCTTGGGCTGGAGACTAACCCCTTGAACCTTAGCTGCCTCTTAAGCAGAGTCTTCTGCCTAAGAGGATAGTAATATCTGCCTCAGAGAGTCCTTGTGAAGACTGAAAGCAGTAATGTGGGTGGAAGATCTTCATGAGGTCAATGGCCCTATGCAAACAGCACTGTTGCTTTCTTCTCTGGTGCCTTCCAACCTCCTCCAAGGTTGGGATCACCTCTATGCTTGCGTGATCCCAACCTTGGAGGAGGTTGCGATCACACAAGCTCTTTCCTTACTGTTCTCCTCTTAGAACCACAAAATAGGTTCCTAGAGTGCAGGAGCTGAAAGAAGCTTCAGGAATTTTCTAGGACAACCACCTGAGCCCCTACCACACCACCAACCCCAGTACCAACACCCACATCAAACAAGAAAATCGAGGCCCCACAATCCAGGGCAAGTTGGTGGCCAACCCAGGTTTCTCGATTCTGGCTCTGTGCCCCTCCCCAAGAAGTCCTCTAGGATTCCTCTTACCTCCCAGCAGTGCCTCCCTCCATGACTCAGCTCTCACTCTCATGGGGCACCTTTGACCCCAGTGATACAACAGGCCTTTAGGTCCCTCATTCTACTTCATAGAGAGGAGGCCACAAGGCTCAGAGGGCAGTCAGCTCCAGGTACCTTAGCATTCTGCAGGGGAGGCTGGTAACTGGATGGACGGTAGAACGTCCTCTGGGAGGCATCCGTGTGGATGTCGCCGAGGAAGAGCTCCTCCACCAGGCGGTCCAGGTGATGCTGCAGGTACTGCTTCTCCACCCGGAGGAGCTGCAGCTCATGCATGGCGAAGTTCACAGCCCTGGTGCACTCACAGCCATCCTCCTCCCGCCACAGGTCGTAGGGCACGTCTTGTACCCAGGCGACCCCAGAGGGGACAAAGCCGGGGCACGTGCGGTTCACCAGCTGGCTGAGCCTCTCAGCAACTGCCTCTGTATGGCAGATGACCTGGACATTGTGCAACTGGTAGTCGGCTTCTGTGCCCCCACGGATGATCCAGGAGGCCTGGCGCAGGCGGATCTTGCCCCGGATGATGAGGGTGTAGGTGGGATTTGTGCAGCGGTTGCCAGCATAATAGAACTGGTAGGCTTTGAAGGTGTTATTGTGGTAGAATCTATAGGACCTTGTGATGAACTCTGGGCCTGACCTCACTTCACAGCTGAAGAAGAAAAGGGGAAGGAAGACTTTTTTAAGCCGAAAGGCATGAGGATGAGATTCATTACAGTGTTAAGAAAATATAGTAATAATTAAAAATGATATAATATAAATGTAATATAAATATAAATGTAATCATTTATAGTAAAATGATTAACACTGTTCTAAGTCCTGTATAGATACCAGTTCATTGAATCCTTACAACGAGCTATTAGCTATGTGGGTATTATGTTTTGGATGGAAAAACAAAGGCACAAGAGATTAGAAACCATGGCCAAGGTCACATAACCAGCTTGCATCAGAGCCAGATGGTGAACTGGAACAGTCTAGGTCTAGCAGCTATGAGCCTAATCACTCTATACCAGAAAGTCTCTCATTCACTTTATGAACAAGCCTGGAGAACAGAAACTTGCCATCCTCAGTTCTACCCATGGAATAACTTACTGAGAAATTTCTACCTTTCTGGTAGGAAGAAGAAAGAGAAATGTATTTCTACCCTATTAAAGAATTTCCCTTATGCTATTTCAGAAATGGTTGATTTCCTGATCATTTGTTTTTTATGGACCTTCTCTAGAGCAGGCAGGTGCTAGATATCCATTATTCTGAAATAAAATCTAGTATTGTGGAGGTGTCACTTAAGAGGCAATCAGAAATTCATCCTCTCATCCGGTCAAAATTAATATTCCTTCTAGCAGAAAAATAAAGAGGCAATTAGTGAAATAAAGCTAACGTAAGAACAAAAATAAGGGTTCCTTTTGTTTTGTGCTGTTGACAATGACAAAACGTTTTTTTTTTGCTGTGGTGTTAAATAAATACTACATTCCTAGGTCAGAAATACTTAGACTGAGTCTATAAAAAACAAATGGCTCATTAGGTTTTAGCTCAGGTACATTCTTCACATTGCTCTAATTGTAATCACAATTCATATACACGCAGCGCAGACAACAACAGGCAAATGGTAGAGGTTTTCTTAAATGTGTTGATCAAAGAATTCATCTGTCCATAACCTTTTACTAGATCCTAGTTTCAGTTACAGAATAACTTTGGTCTTATAACTCTGTTCATGTTTATAATATACTATATAGTTACGTAATATATCATATTATATATTACACATATTATGTATTATGTTACATATGACATATATTGTATATTGCATAAATTGGGTACATAATATCCATTATATATTATATATAATTTTGCAATTATACAATTATTGCATATATTATATAATATATAACATTATATATTATATATAATAATTTTGCCTTATAATTCTGCTCATGTCTCTAATATATATTTTATAATTATATATTATATGTTCCCTATTCTCTATTTTCTATGATCTATTATATACAATAATTCTGGTTTGAGCTAACTCAGAATTGCCAAATCAAACAGTGGGGCTGAAATCCCAAAGGCCAGTGTTCTCAAAATTACTAACATTTCCATTTTTTAGTTAACAAACTGGTAGAAGAGAAACACTACTTTGAAGTGGGTACCTTTCACTGGATAGATTGTCAATTGATGTCAAATAATACAATATAGACAGAAAGCACTCCACATTTATTTGAGCATCCATCATCTGTGAAAAAGGAGTGAGAGAAGACCCAAGACTTCTCGACCAAGGAAAGAGAAGTTCAATGTGAGCAGTGATTAATGTCCCTCAAGGTTTAGCGAAGATCACTTACTTTTAATATTTTATTTAAGCATTGACGATCAACTGATTTGGCCTCTGGAGTTCAGCATATCTCAAGTCCAATCACTTCTCCGTTGGCCCTGCGACCATCTTTACCTAAGCCTCCTTCATGTCTAGTGGGAACTGTTCCCAAGTCTTTTGGTTACCCCATCCATTTGCCACAGAGCAGCCAGAGTGCCAGAGTTGAATCATGTCTTCAGCATGGCCCTTGCTGAAAACTCTACACTGACTTTTCAGTTCTCTTAGATTAAAAGCTAAACTCAGAGAGGAGACCTGGCCTACAAGGTGCCCTGGGAGTTGGCCTCACCCTCCTTGGCAGCCTCATTTGGGGCTGTTCTTCCTGGTTTACTACACCACAGCTACAAGTGTGCCGCCTCAGTGACTTTTCCAACTCAGCCTTTGCTAGATGGAAAACCAGTCCCTCAGTCTTTGCATAGACAACCACATCTCAGCTCAAGTGTCTCCTTCTTTGCTAGCCTTTCCTGACCCCACCCACATCCTAAAATAGGACCCCTGGTATTCTCCTTTAGCACCTGTTGTTTTCTTCCTCATCATAGTACTTCTTTGTGTGTTTACTTGTAAAATTCCTGAAGGCAGGGACTGTGTCTGTTTTGTTCACTGCTATAAACACAAAATTTAGAATAATGCTTGGCACAGTAAATAATTATACACTCAACAAATATTTGTTAAATAAAATAATAAGTTGTTTAAAAGTACATCACATTAAGATTGTGCAAATATTTATCATGTATTTATTTTGAGAAATCTCATTTTTACAGAGAAAAAAACACCCTCTGTGTCTTCATTATCTTATAAAATTTCTTTTCCATCTTGGTATTTATTTGATCCCTCCCTAAGGTACCCAGAAACTGCAGGGGGAGAAGTGATCAGATCCCAGAGTTAGCCTTGCTAATTCTCAACAAATTAATGGTAGGAGAAAAACTGCAGTTCTGCCTCTAGGCTATTTTTAAAAGCGCTAATGGAAGATAAGCCAGAGCTCAAACTGGGATAAATCTCAGCTCCATAGCCTGGAAAAGGATCCAAGAACTGCGCCCTGGCTAGTAGAGGTAGCATGAGTACCTTTTAACTTACTCAGAGAACCCTGAAGCCATATATTAAATTACCAGAATATGGATGAAATATTTAGACCATCAGAGGCTTGCAAGTCCTGTTTCAGGCTGGGGAAACAGAGACTCCTAATTTCACTTGCTAATGGCTTCTTTTTATACACAAGTGGTCCCACAGAGGGACCTATTCATTCATATCCTGTGGTTAACAGTGATACAATATCATCTCTGCTTTAGCTAAGATTTCTATAATACTTAGCTCCGTTTCTTTACCAATCAGAGTTTCAAAACGTTGTTTGGCTTACTTAGAATTTAGATAATACCTAAATCATTGTATGTTATATAGTCTCTCCACATCTGTGAAACCCTAAGAAAAGCCTTCCACAGAACGCGCCCCTGGATCCCTCCCTATGCCCCTCCTGCCCCGGCCCTCTTACCCAGTGGACACCCAGTGGCCCTCAATCGCTGGTGGCATCTGCACAGTGATCCTTGCACCATTGTGGAGATGTTTGAGCATGTGATGACACTGGGATTCCTTGAACGCCCTCCAGGCACTTTTTTCTAAGGATCTAGGATGTGATCTGCTATCTGGATGAAGGAGGGCAGAACCCTCTCCCAGCCCTGAAAAAGAATGGTGTAAGTTAGAGGAGAGGAGGACTAAGGGCAAATGTGAATCAGGCTGAAGATCTTCCTCTGTGGCAGGGAAATTACTGCAAGTGGAAAACGCACACATACCCCAACCCCATCAAGCTTTATCATTGCTTCTGTTCTCAAAAATACACATCCCCAAGTGAGAAGTGTCCTGGGAGATCATTTCCCAGGAGAGAAAACCATGGCTCATGGGCATAACAAATAGGGACTTGCAAGGGGACATTTGGCTAGTGTCTGGCAAAGCTTAAGCTCAAATCTATGTCTCTGTGGATGGCAAACAAGGTCATGCATCTAAATGAGCAGTTGTGCAGTGCAGACAAATGAATGTCACAGGGGTTGTAGAAGGGAGAAATGTACATGTTCTAGAGCCACCAAAGAGGAGTATATGCAACTGAGGGGAGAGGTAAGAGCGGGGTAATTGGGAAAGGTGACATGCACGGTGATACATTTAGGAAGGGAAAGAACAAGGAGACTAGCCTTGGTGAAAAGGGAATTTTGATGGAACAGAGAAAGGCCCAAGGGACAGCTCCCAAGATTCCCAATTGTGATCTGTTCTCTGGTGTGGCTCCCATCTGCTCACACCAAGTCATGCATCTCTGATTCATTCTCTCAGTCTCCAAATGGAGGCACTCTCTGTGGGGTGCAAGTCATATCTGCCCTACAATAGGGTTAGGGCATGACATCCCGCCACCCCAATTATTTTCCAAGTTTGGCCCTTCTTCACTCCCACAAAGTCAGTGGCTAAATATATAACATAGAAGACTACACTTTTATTTTCCATGGGTAAAGAAATAGTTGGACTGAGACTACTTGGACTGAGTTCATCTTCAGTATAAGTAAATTATCTTATAAATAGCAGAAAACTCTCACCAGATGAGTGTTTAGAATAAAGCAATAAAAACAAATTGAGTTATAATCAGAAAGTTCACTGTTTCCTTTGAGATTTACTCCTGCAATAATTAACAAATCAATAGGTCTTTATTGTGGACCTACTATGTTTTCAGCAGATTTTAGCAAAGAAGACACTAGACAAATATACAAAATTAAATAAACACAAAATAAATAAATGCACCTGTTAGAATGCTACCTATGAGGAGGCAATTATATATTTTTAATCAACACCTTAATAACTTCATAAAGAAACCATGGTTTATCACAGATCATTTGAAAAGTAATACAGCAACTTACACCAACATGATGAAAATCTGCTGGAGAAACTGAGGCACACTGGTTGACAATGTGTAGACATTTGTAAAATATGTAGGTATCTACTGTGGTTCTGGGGTTGACCTAATCTTCTATCTACAGTCTTCTGAAAGTCTTATCAAAAGCACTGAAAATTATTGGGGTTTTCCTCTGGGTAAAATGCTACCCTGGGATGAAACAACGGCCTCAGATTGTTCTTGCATATCTTCAATGAAGTGAAAGGCAAGAAGGCAAAGACACCTATAGGTATGATTCGACTAAATGAAAATTGTGAAAAGAGATAGTAAAACAACATGATGGTGTCATTCATATTAAAAGCAACCTCACCATCAACCCACATTTGGCCAAATCAGGTGGCTTGGGCCTAGACTAGAATGAGAGAAACACGAAAATTCAGAAATCTATGCCAAGCGGTGCGTATGTGAATGCTCGTGGTTATGAAGGGAGAACCTCCTTTCCTGTGATCTCATCCTTCCATCCAAGGGAAGGTACTCCCGATCCCTGATTCAACCATCACTCAGTGAAGTGGTGTGTGTGTGATGGAGGATAAAACAAACGTGTTTGACTCAGTCATTTTCCTCAAAACCCGCCTGTTTTCAAAATGCACGCATTTTCATCAGCTCCCCTTCATGTACTCTGCCCCTTCAGCTGTTGTGTTGTAGCACTGCACCAGAAGGAAAGTCTGAAAAATCCAGGAATGAACTATCAGCAATCCTACCATGGACATCTGTCTATACTGCATCTTCTGATCACATATTTATCATGATTCTAACATTTTAATCCCCATTTACCTGACACCTATGTTGATCTCTGTTGGCTTTGAACTAGCCTCAGGAGAGAAGTACTAGTCACTAGTACCTCCACCAACCCCAATAGTTATAATTATCTTGATGATATAAAACATTTCCTAAATTTACTGTTGAGCAGTCAAGGATTGAAACATAGTACAATTCACTGTTTGGTGATCAATTATGATGTGGCTATCTTAGAATAGATTTTAATTCAAGTCATGAGACATTGAGAGTTGGAAAAGATTCTACTTTAAATATGACACTAAGCATTCAGTAAATATGTCATCTCACTATCAATCAAGATATGTTCTAAAAATTGATTTGCAATTTTTACACCCCTTTACACCCTGCAAATGTTTTCCGGTAAAGATAAAAAGCCTGGAGGGTAGTGGATATGGGTGAAATCTCCAGAGCTAGGCTGCTTGAGTTTGAAACTGGATCTCATCGAATCAATCCAAGACTTCGATGATTGTTAAGATGCATCATTATTTTATTACCAGTAGCAAAATGCTTGCATTTGAACAATTACATAATGCCTTAACAACAGGTTTGAGATACCCATGAATCATGCATGGCAGCCTCAGGCTTTGACATTTCTTTTTTATCTATTCAAAGAGATGTGGCAATGTCTTCTCCTCCTTTAGTTTCATTGTTTCACATGTGACAGGTAATCCCTTCACTCTGCATGTATCTCAATAATAAAACACAAACACAGCCTCATCTTTTGCTGGATATCTTTCTTTCCAAACAATTGATTGTGTGCTGTGAGAAAATATGGAACTGCATTTATTCCTCCAATGGTCGATATTTGTTTCACTGTCAAAGAACACTCTACTGCTCTGTTAAGAGGCCTGATTTTCACAGTAATTTTTCTTCTGTGCTGAGTTTAATTTATAAGAGAGTTATGGATGAAAAACAAACCCAAGCACATTTGGCTCAAATATTTACTATTTTCAAAACCAGCCTATTTGCAACTGAACTCAAGAAACAGAGTACCAAGGATGCATGTAAACGAAGTGAGTGACATCAGGTAATGACAACAGAAGCAGCTGTGTCCAGGTTGACACAGGCAAAGACAGTGTCACCTCCTCCTAACTGCTGCCTACAGGTTAATAGGGAATGGAAACTCCATTGACTGTAAGATGTAAAGATCTTAAAATATGAAAAAATGTATATCTTACCATCAATAAAAGACACTATTAGCATTGTGACCTTAAATTACTTAATTTCTCAAGCTTTGGTCTACTCGTCTGTAAAGAAAGAATAACATTACCTATCTCTTAGGGTTGGTCTCAGGGTTAACCGAGATGGTTTTCTTTAACATAAGGTCTGGCACATGTTCTCATGCTGTTATTTTAAATGATCAGGTTCATAAATGGCTCTTGAAAAATCCTTTTTTAGCTAATAGTATCATTAAAATAATGATAAAAGTCATCCAGAACCAGGTTCACTCTGAGCTCCAAATAGGACAGTGCTCAGAGTAAAGACAAAGGGCTCCCAGGCAAAGTTAACTGATGACCCTGATGTAGAAAATGATGGGACGCAAAGCGTTGGGCTCTGTGGTTGTTGACAAGTTTGACTCAGTTGTTGACAAGTTTTACAAATACCTATTCACTATTACTCTGTATACTTTAGAGGCCAGAAACAAAGGAGAATAAAGATAAGTTTTTCTGACCTTGATGCTCTTAAGGCTTTAATGGACTGGATGTCAGAAAACAAGGGTAGAGATGATAGGGGGGGGATGAGGTTGGGATTTGCATGGGTCATTCATATGGCTAGAGTCACACAGGAAGGGAGTCTTCAATTATGCTTCTTAACCAGGAGTCTAAGAAATAAACTCCAAGAGCAACCAATATACAAACATTAGAAAGCAGGCAAAAGAATAAAACACTCATGGTTTCTAGAGTCAAATCTCCATTTCACTACTGTTCTTATTTAACAATGAGCGAATCTCATGAACCTGGCAAGGCTGTCAGCGCAGAAGAGTGTCAGAGTGAGCAATCAGATGGAGAAGAACTCTACCGTGAGCACAGTTCCCTCAGAACACAGTGATTTTGGGTTCACACTGTAGGACGATATTGTATTTTTAGGGTGGAAAGGGTGGGGTTGGTATTCTTCCCTTTTCATCTTTTCCCTTCAAAGTACCCACCACTTTAATTACTCCTAGGAAGCAAAATTAAATGGGTCAAGTGAAAGCAAGAGTTCCTGTAAGGAAGGAGAAACTCTCTTAGGCCTACAGTCAACTGACAGTGGTCTCCAATATTTACTTGGCTTATCTGGTGTGGAAAATGTGGACAGCCTTCTTGTGAGTGGTACTTGTGTTAGAGGGCTGAGAATTAAAGGTCATTTAAAGCATCACCTGCAGTTGCAAAAGAGGCCCAGTGTATAGCTGTATCTTTATAGACAAGACTTCCTTCTCAGCATCAGCCATGGTACCACCCAAAGAGACCAGCCTTAGAATTCTGGTCAACCCAGGGACCCTTGTGCTCACTGCATAACCTGGTATATGGCAACTATAATGTGGGACTGAAACTAGCAACTCACTCATTCATTTGAATAGTCAGAAAGGCTCAGAAGGGCCAGACACTGTTCTAAGCATGAAAGCTACAAACATTATGCCCTGAGGGAGTCTCATTGGGGCAAGAAACCAGGCCCCAGACAGGCTTATAGAGGGACTCATAGGGACAGAGAGAGTAGGCTCTGAACTCATCCTTGTGGGGTTCATGGAGGGGCAGCTAGGCCTTGATGACTGAATGGAAGTGGTCAAGGCAGAGTATGTAGCCCATTCAAACATAAGAAGGCAGGTAGGCAAGATTTGTGTAGAAGGACTTGGAGGAGTGGAGATCACAAGGTGGCCCAGGACAGAAGAACAGCATAAGAAAGGCAGGGCCATAATCAAGATGCCATATGTGTCATACTGAGTGTGAATTAACTGGAAAGGTGAAAGGAAACTACCAAAAGGTTTTAACTAATGTAATGGCATGTTAAAAATTTAATTTGGGAAGGTCACTTTTCCCTTATCTGGAGGGATGGGAAGCAGATTAGAAGCAGGAAAATCAATCACGAAGCTTCTACAATGGTTCAGTTCATCATTTTTGTCTGAATAAATTAGAAAGATAAGAGAAGGGAACCACTTTTAACAAATAGGAATCAAACTTTTTTGTGGTCCTGGAAAGGTACTGATTATCTTTTACATGTTTTGGGGAGAGGTATTACCAAGAAGTTATATTAAAAGAAAGGAAATAAAGGAGGGAGGGAAAGAGAGAAGGAGGAAAGTAGGAACCTCTACTAATTTAGCACTACATCTGAAGAGAGTCATTTTTTTTTCCAAAGATGAACTTTTGCAAAATATTTGTCCTATTTTACTACATCTTAAATTCTATAAATCAATCATCCTTAAACTTAGCAATGCAGTACTCAAATATGGCAACTAACTATAATGATAACTGCTATCTGAGTATACCTATTATTTATAATAATAAATGTGCTTATTATATATATTAATGTTTTTAAACATTCACTTAATTGGATTATTTGTTTAATTAGAAGTGTTGGCTAATCACAGTACTTAATTGAAATTTCTGCCACTGAACACTGAATGTAGTTGCATGATCCTTCTCTGATGATTCAAGTTCTTAAAGTGGCTCAAGGTCATTATTAGGAACATGAGTGTTCATAGGATGGTATTTTGGATGTGGAGATACTGGAGTGAATAGGTAACAGCCTTGCTTCAGCCATGAAAAGTTGTCCCTACCGCATTTTTCTCATAAGACAAGAATGAGAAAGTATGTGTGAATACACATACAAATAACATCAACATTTTAAGTAATTGAGAATTCTGGATGTTTTGGTTAATTAAGAAGACTAGTTAATTGGGTTCCCATTCATTAAGATTTTGCTTAAATAAATTCAAGGAAAAGAGTATCTCAAAGGGTTAAAAACTATACAGTTAAGAAAGTAGCTCTGAGTATTCAGTCTTCAGGTTTGCTTAGGGTAAGTCATCTGATATGTGCTTTCCCCCACCCCACCCCACTGTATAAAGTAAAAATTATAATAATGGTGATAACTAAAGTTTGTATAACACTTAATATACTTTATGCATATTTTTCTTATTTATCAAATGGTAGTTACAATATGAGTATAGAAAGGAATAAGTGGAAAACCATGCTTTAATGTGAAATGTTATGTAAACAGCCAGTCATGAGACCAACTAAATTGGAAACTCCCCATAGCACTGTTCCCAGTTCAGTGGCATTCTGAATAAGGAGGTTAACGAAATGACTTCAATATAAAATGATCTCCAGGGGTCCATGGCCTGGGACCAGATAAAATTATTATGACAAATAACAAGTAAGTGTGGCAGAAAAGAGTTCAAAGGAAATTGTTCACCGGTTGAAAAAAAATTAATTCCTGAAGGTTTTAGGGTACAATTTAATAAATTACTACTTCCAGAGAACCAAAGGAGATCCTGGAGGGTTTATTTATGTACACACATGTGTGTGCATGTATGTGTGTCTTCACACATATATATATGCATGAATGTTTTACTCCCAAGGAATAAATTACTCCACAGCAATAATCCTAAATGATATAAAACGATCTTAAGTACTATCATAATTGCAATAATCTATTGTTCAGAGAGTGAAAACTCCCAATGATATAAAATAAAAAGCCAGATTTCCCAAAATGAAAGGAAGCATAAGGTTTACCATTTAAGGAGAGATTTACACCCTAAAGACAAGGCATATGTCACCAGATGACTGTTAACATCACTGAATTCACAAGATTATGTATTCATAAAGCAGTACTTAACACAGTTTTACAGGGAACAACTATAGTACTTCTATGACTGTCATCCACAACAAAGCTTACTCCTAAACCTGTGGTGCCCTCAAAAAGTAAGCCAGTTCATTAACGGGACCAAACGGGAGATGAACAGTGTGGGAGAGGAAAATGGTAGAGAATGCTTGTCTTTTGAAAGTCAGTATTCATTCGTTCAACAAGTAATTGAGGTATACTGTGTGAAGTTATCTCTAAGGCGTGGACCATTGATTTTACACAGAAAAGGAAAAGTGAAAGAATATATTCCATGTCCAAGTCCTTGATTTTTTAACATTTAAAAAAAATCTGAGATATCCAGACATATTCTGCAGTTTTTCACCCACCTATTTGTATTGAGAACCAAAAGTTCTAAACCAGGTTACACATAATAAAATGTAAAATTAGTCAGGAAGAAAACAATTTTCAACCACACTTGAGACTGGACTAATATTTGATCAGGTTAGTCTCATATATGTACTTTACGCTTAAAAAAAAATTTAAAAGGCTGAGTATAATGTCAAAATATTAACAGTGGCTATCTCTGGGTAGGGGGTTTTGCATGATTCTTTTCTTGCTCATTTTGCATGTTTCTGTATTTTATATAATGTGACATGTATTCCTTTGATAATCAGAGTGAGAAGGTATTCTCACGTTAGAACTGGTATGATAAGTAAAAACTTGAAGCTGATAAAATGGGACAAATTAGATTAAGTGCAGGTAATTATTTAGCCATGAAATCACCCTGCCCAATTATATATGCAGTCATTACTGTAAACAGTGCTTTGAAGTGGATCCTGCTAGATAAACTCCTGCACAGCTTTTCATGTTCTGTAATAAAAGCATGTATGTATCACAGACATACTGGGTATTACTACCATATGGGTGCTTGTGCTTACCAGGCTCTTGTTTTGATTTTTTGATTTCCATCTCTTTTTTCTTTCTTTCTTTCTTTTTTTTTTTTTTTTTTGATAAAAGCAGAGAGCTGCTTTTGCCAATCTTTAAACCTTCATGTCTAAAAGTATTTTCTCTTTATGAGAAGTATAATGAAGTAAAGGTTTCAAATACCTGACTTCATTTGACTTTGGTTGAGAACATGACTTTACTTGAGGTAATTTTCTATGTCTTTTTTTTTTTTTTCTGATGCTACAGTCCCCAGGCTAGACAATGGAGTTGAACCACAGATGGCTAAATTTGTATGTTGGGTCCCTAGCTGACTGCTGCTGCCACACCCATGTTCTTCAGTACAGTAGTGTGCATGTGTGGTGTGTGCATGCATAACTGTGAGCACAGTGTGTTTGTACGTGTGTGTGTGTGTGTTATGCTGGGACTCCAGGAGGGAAAATGTTATAATCAACTGCAGGGTGCCAGTCTCTCACCTCTTGGGCTCTGCAATAAGCTTTTATTCTTTATCCCTAAATATTCTTCAGGAATCTTCAGGAAACAAGGCCTGTTCCTCCTCATAATCCCTGTCCCTAGCAAGCAGTGGCACTTGGCATATAGCAGGCTCTCATAAACACATTAGCTGAATGAATGAACACCCTTATAGAACAGAATACTGTTAATATTTTGGGGTGACACCATATCCTTTTTCTAACCTAGATACATATCATGTGACTTTCCAGAATAATTTTATTCCCCAACTGGAGAGAACTAAACAAACTGTACACATAAAACCTTGACAAGGTAAGAAGTCACACTTGGACTATGATGGCAGGTTTTTGCTAAAGTTTTCTTTGTATTCATTTCACTCTATATGTAGAGTTTATTGAAGACATGTCCTGCTATGTAAGTTTTCAGCAGATGTATATGATCACCAACCTAACTTTTTATATTTCTAGTCTGAACCATTTTATGCTTTACTTTGATTATATGAAGTTGTTATGAGTCTGTCCCTAAAACGTATGTAATTACACAGTCATATCATCCACTTATGCTTAGTCCTTTTCTCATTTAGGGAGAAAAAGAATGAACATGGCGATTATAGATCTGCTTAGCCATATGTTTAAAGTAAGTCAATTTATCAAAATAACATGTAACATCTAAGAACCTGGCCCCATTATGCACAGATGGGTCATATTCCTTTTTAAAATTTCATTTTACACTAAAGGAAAAAAGGTGCAGGAAAGAATGTTTTTTTTTTGGTTACAATACTGTCTTCAAAGGTTCTTTTCTTACCCTATTTAAATGTTTCCTCACGTTTTGCCGGTTAAGATATCATTTGGTAATCTACAGTTTTTAAATGTTTTGAGAATAGCTCAAAAGTGTCTTCTCCTTTCAGAAAAGTTGATGAATTCTACCAAAGTAAACAGCATTGGGTATATAAGAACATCTCTCCCCAAATCAGCTCCAAAACTTAAAATCAAGTGTTTCCATCAGCAAAGAGAAGTAACACTCTGCTGTGTATTAAAGCATCACTTATTCTGGAATACTTCATGTTAATCTGTGCTTCTGGAGCTGAATGATTTTTGTGGCTTTTCATCTAAGCAAAGAAAACAGTGTAATGAACATCTTTCAGCTGTATACCTTCACAACATTCAATAGGTTTTATTTGGATTAAGATATACAATAGTTTTCAAAAGTTGAGAGAGAGGAAAGTAACACTGCTATGTATACTTTTATTTAATCAAATTTTGAACTTGAGTCTTGCAAATTTATAGTTTTAAAAAGTAACAAAAATAAACAATGAGCTCAAGTCTTGCCAGAGCTTAATTTACTCACCAATATAACTTGCAATGAATTGAAATAAAAGTAATCAAAAAACTGAACAAAGATTGGATGACAAACATAATTGCATCCTCACACAGATTCCTCATGAAGACCTTGTACACTTTTTAATCATATTAATGTGACTTATTAGTATAACAATCTATGATGTCTAAAACTAAATTTATTAATGTTTGTCACAAGTACATTTATAATCACAGAAAATATGTTTTTACCCTCTACTTGCCACTATAAATAGACAAATGGTGTCCTAAGGTTAGTAAAATGTCTATCAGAAAAATAATTATTGAGTCATTCTAAAAAGTTTCAGGTAATTTCCTTCAGATTTATAACATTTATTAAAATATACGATCAAGCACTATCTCTTACTAGAGTGCTTGTAAAACCCCTAACTATAGTACAGCACAGCCATTCTCTTGGATTAGGTTGATTAATACCCATTTTCTTTTAAAGCTACTGCAATCAAATAAAAATCAGGTAGATTAAGGAGAAAGAGAGAATATCCTATTCTTTCCCGGTGTTTTACATTAAGCCAATGAATTATGACAAGCCTTTCTTAAATCCCAAGGACTTATACATTGACTAACTATTCCCTGTTCATTTTCTCCACTAGAGTCCAACACTCCCTGCAGGATCTAAGTAGATATTTGGGGAACTTCAGTGTTAATAACTTTGCTATTGTAGATTCACTAGGAAATTGGATAACTTTCTGCAAGGTTGTCCATGTCATCCAATTCAACTTTGCAAACCTGTTTTTTTTTTTTAATTTTTATCCTCTTTGCCACACACATGTACATAGTATATGCACACACAAGCACAGGATCTGGCCCCACTGTCATCCCATTTACAGCCCAGACTGTCCCCGCTGTACTGCCTCCCTCCAATTGTTCTCCTCCCAGAACAGCTGGGTAATCCCTGATCCCAAGGAGTTCAGGCCAACCAGATTCAAATTTGGAGATTTAGGGCTCTACCAGGACCTCACTAAGGATATACTTGGGCTCTTGTTACCTGTCAGCTATTAAAATCCCAGCTTGAACCAGTGGTATAGGAGGGAGAAGAATCTCAGTATGAACTAGCCCAGGCTGCATCTCTGAGGATCACTTTTGTAATTCAAAAGTCAATGGTTTTACGCAAAAAAGTAAAAAAATTAATAATAAATCAGGTTATGTCAAATTTCAAGTAACTTCATTTTTATGTCATTTTAATCATATTATATTTTTTTCTTCACAGATATCACAATAGATATTTTTAAGGGACAATTTTCTCTGTTTCATCTCTCTCGCCCTCTTTTTTCTGGTGTGTGTGGCAACTGCTGTTTGATCTGTTCATTGGCTCTGATTTGTTTCATGTTTCAGCCAAAGATTAAAACTGCTCTGTAATTCTAAGCAGATGGGCCTAGGAGTACAACCCTATAATTATACCTTCTCTCTTTGGCCCTAGAATTGCAAGCCTTCCATCCTGACTTTTAAAGTCTGGGATCACTGGAGTTCAGAACACACCTTGGCCATCAGGCAGGTCTGGCCCAGCCCAGCTCAGGTTCCGTGCCCCAAGCAGAACTACAAAGAAAACAGCCATATACAGTGAGCTGGTTAACTTTCCTAGATCTTCTGGGGAGGACACAGCCAGATCCTCAGTGCTGGCTACAATGCATTCTGCAGCTCCATCCAGCTAAAGATCCTATTTAGAAACTTAGAGAGTTCTTGAAGGTTCTGATTTGATCTGCAGAAGTTTGGGGTAGTTGTGGTGGGTATTGAGGAGGGAGAACCAAGCTCCTGGTGGAGACGCTCTGGTGAAATGTCGTCAGGTATCCACCGTTAGGGAACCTTTGCTCAGTACATCTGAATCAGCACGATGTGTTCTGACACTGCCTGTCCTGATGGTCAACACAAATCTACCACAAAATCTGCCTTAGTGACTCCCAGGCAATTCTGTCCTATTTTTTCTCAGTGCAATTCCTGGAACTCTTTTTAAGCACTGATGTTCTCTGGGTAAGTTTACTAGAGCTCCTGAGAAAAATATGGCCCAAGAAGCACAGGGACAAAATGATCAAGTAAGAAGAGCACAGGGGAATCAGGCATCAAGTTCGGGAGAACTTGGGAGACTGGTTTTAATTATTACATTTTGGATATTAGAAGTCCCCTGCTCCTTAAAACTGTACCCATTCTATTTGGGAGAGAACCCCACCATTACCACCTTTTCAACAAACACTACTTACTTTTAGGAAGGGCACACAGAAACACCCGCGAGCTGTTTTTCCGCTTAAACGATCTTAGTTTCTCTTTACAATCCCATAAACCCTTGGACCACATCAAGAGACTCCCCTGCACTGACACTTTGGAAACGGGATCGCAAAGCCTGAGATTTCATGACAGTCTACTGTTCGAAAATCCAAAAGTGAGTGGACAGATACAAGTTTTCCCTATGACTTGAGGCAGTGGATTCAAGAGATAAAATGTGTCTCCGTGTGAGAGCTCTGTACCTTTCCAGAAAAAGAACTCCAGCCACCAAAGGACTATGGGCGCCGCCAGAGGAGAGGGGCTCAGCGCCCAGGAAACGCGGACTCCTTGTCCAAGGGTGAGCGGGAAGAAGCGGGGGCTCCGCTCGCCTGGCGCGGGTACAGGGAGCTGCAGCGATGGAGACTCGCGTCACCGGGAAGTTTCTGCAGCTCTCGGAGATACCCCCCTCCTCCGAACTCACCGTGAAGCAGGAGGGCCGGGAACAGGTACGTGAGCAGGAGACGGCACAGACCGGACATCTCCAATTCTCCGGGCCCCCCCGCGCGCCCAGAACCGCAGAAGCAGCGCGTCGTCCTGGGGCCCTGCTCCCCCGGCACCGCCGCGGCGCCGCGCGCGCTCTGCGCCGTCGCCTCCAGCCCCGGACGACGCGACGAGGCGGCGGCGGCACCGAGCGGGTCGAGCGCTCCCGCGCAGGCACCCAGGGGTGACTCCACTCCTTGGCCCCAGCCCGCGTGCGGCCGGGGCAGGCCCGCGATCAGGCGGCCGCGGCGCGGGGCCCCATGCCCGGGGGGCGCGGTGCAGGGGCTGCGGGGCGCGCGCTCCCTCGGCGCGGGTGGGCCCTGCGCGCCCGGCCCGGCCCTCTCCGCGCTCGCGTCCTCTCGGCTCGCCGCACCGCAGCGTCCCGCCCCGGCCGCCGCCGCCGCCGCCGCCGCCGCCGCCGCCGCCGCCACGCGCACCGCTCGGAGCTGCAGTGGCCGTCACCACCGCCGCAGCTGCAGCGTCTCTTCATATTTCTCGAGCGCCGCCGGCGGGGCGGCCGGGCCGCGGGCCGGGGGGAGGGGCCGGGGGAGGGGTCGAGGCGGCGACGGGGGAGGCGAGGCCGCGCCACCGCCCCTCCCCGGTCTGCCGCGGGGGATGGGGGCGCGGAGACTTGAAAGGGCGCTCGGGGCACCGCCTCTCCCTCCTCCTGCCTCCCTGTCCAACCGTCTCCCTCCTCCCCCCTTCCTCCTCTCTCTTCTCTCCCTTTCTCCTCTTTTACCTTTTCGCCCCCCTCGCCTCCCACTCCTCCTCCTTTCACTCCTCCCGCTCCCCTCCACCCGCTTTCCTCACCCCCCTAATTCCCAACCTCCTCTCTTCCTGCAAGTGTCCCCACTCTCTCCCCCTCCCCGGCTCTGCACACCCCTTTTCTCCTCGGCGGCCCGCTCCATGGGGCCTTCCTCCCGCGAGGGGCTTACATCCCTTGGCACCATCAGCAAGGAAAGAAAACGTGCGCTTCATCTCCCTGCCTCCACCCGGGGCTGCTCGGGACCCTTTATCTTCCCTCGACAGGGGTGGATGCACCGCTTGTGAAATGTGTTGCTAAGGGGCGGGCGGGGAGCGATGCGAGGTTGGGCGTCTCAAGTGGGTCTGAGAAAAGTTGGCTCGGAAAGATCGGTGTATGTGTGTGCGCGCGCGCGCGCACGCGAGCGCGGTAGTGGGGGAAGAGACAGAGACTGAGAGAGAGAGGGAAGAGGGGAAGGGAGGAGGTGGGAGAAATTGCTCAGGTGGGGATGCTGCAGTGCCCGGCCCCCTCAGGAATGCAGTGCGGTGCCTTAACTGAAAAATCGTCACCGCAGGTTACTGCCTGGGCTCCCCTGGTGAGCACGGGAGTCCTGTCACAGGCCGCAACCTGTGGAGGGAATGGTGTAGGCAGCCGGAGCCCTTTCCCCTTTCCCTCCCCCTTGTGGGAGGCAAAAGACTTGTTGAAACACGGGATGAATCGCAGAGAAACACTCCATGTCAGTCCCCGAGAAAGTGCACCCAGGCCCCTTCTGTGATTCCTCTTCTCTTCCAGGCCAAGTCTTGATTTTTATTTGTGTTCTGTGGGTTTATGGGGGCTATGTTCGATTTTACAGTGGCTTTTAAGACTCAAAGGCAGGAACCGCTTCCATTCTCGTAATTCCCCAGGGCTCTGGTGCAAGCTGCTCTCTGTAAATGGCGGCTCTCCTGTTGTGCTGATGTGCCCTGGACTCTGGTTTATCTGGCGGTCACTCCTCTGCTAAGGTCCTGTAGGGGCCATTCTCTTGCTCCCAGAAGGAGATTCGTTCAGTCCCTTAGGCTAAATGTCACGTTCTTTTCACACTGGGCTAAGTAAGGAGCAGCCAGAAGGAATCAAGAGAACATTTCTTGACTCAACTCTGCTGGTGTTTTTCACAAATTAAAACTAAATAAATAAATAAATAAATAAATAGATAGATAGATAGATAGATAGATAAATAAATAGATAAATAGATAAATAAATAAATGCCGGACTTCCCAAAAGAGTATTCTGGCCCTTTGAACAACGTAATAATTAAACCCCTTATGCTTTAGACTTTCTAAGCTAGTGGGACTTTAGCATTGGTGTAAAACGTAGTAAAATAGATGAGGATCCATTTGACGGTTTACACTTTTCATTTCCACCCCTGCACCCCAGAAAACCATGGGTCTTTTGATGTGATGGAGTTGATACCCTTTGATGGTGCTTTAATTTTTATCACCATCATTATCATCTTTCCATCTTTAATATGAGGGATCATAATGTGTACCACCTGCCTAGCTCACAAGGATGTTGTGAGGATTAAAGTGCCAATGTTTGCAAATCTCGAAGACGAAAGGTGTGTGTGTGAGTGAGAGAGATAGACAGACAGACAGACAGTGAGACAGAGACAGTGAGAGAGAGAGAGAGAGAGAGAGAGAGAGAGAGAGAGAGAGAGAGAGAGAGAGAGAGAGAAAAGGAAGACGGTCATAATAATGCCTGTGAGCAGGAGCATTATTCTGAGCTGGGCTTGCTCTGCAAGCATCTCTCTGGCCAAAGTTGTTCCTGATCACTTGATTGTCCCTCTTGCTTGTCCTTGTTACTGGGTTTGGGTAGCAGATTATGACTTATGGGGTTTAAATGTTGCCCAAGTGTTAATAGGGTTTAAAACAGCAATTTGATTTCCTCATGAGTTTTGGGCAGTTGAAAATGATGTCAACATATTTGGCTATGTAAGCAGAACATTAGTCTTGTCACCAAGCACACATAGTAGGGTCTAGCTTTTCTAGGCCTTTTAGTCATTCGATGCCTTTTGATCTGTCAGGGAATATTTAAAACAAGCAAACAACATAAAAGTCTTAGAGATGGGTGTTTATAAGCAACTGAGTTGATAGTAATTGAAAAATGTTAATGTCATTCATCACATGTTAGCAGAACAACTAGGTGATACATTTACTTAAATACTTATTTGATTTATTTTAAAGAAGAAAACCAGCAGGCCAGCAGTAATTTGTGTCATTTTGACAATCAAGTTGATTCAATTTTTGTTTTTTCCAATTCATTTTTACTAGTATGGTGTAAACATAGCCAGAATGATGTCATCAGTTTGAATTTGTTTTGCCAGTTTATTTTCCACAAGTAGTGTCATAGATTTAAATACTCGACCCTCAACATAACATCCTGCCAGAGTAGCTACTCCCAGAAATGCCCTCATTTCTGCCTGTCTACAAGGTGTAGGCTATAGCAATAGGGTTCACTTCCTGTATTATTTTTCACTTTTACTGTTTAATGTACTCTGTTTTAGAGATGAATAATGAAAAAATACATTTATCTTAGAGTGATTATATGTGAATATATGCTAATAGTAATAGAATTGTGAGAAGGGCATTTTCAGGAAGATGGTTATAAGCTCCAACTCAGAATCTGGCTCCCTGCCAGGCTCAAAGCACTTCCCCAGACCACTCACTTATTTGTAAGGACCAAGCCTTGAGCAGGAGCATGTGTAGTCAGGCCCTGGTTATAACGGGAAAGTCCTTGGCTGGGGTAGCTGGACAAAATTCCCTTAGCAGCATCAGTAAGTATGTTAGAATATTCAGAGTTCCTCATAAATAACTTTCGTCACATTGATGGGGAAGAAGAAACTCAAAGGGGCTAAGTTCTTAGCCACACAGCACATTACAGGAACACTTGGAACTCCCATGATTGTTCAGTCACCAGCTCACGAGGCCTCTCATGTGTTTACTAAGTGGTCTTTTCCCACGAGCCCTGCTGATCCTAAGAGCCTCTATAATTGGCTCTATCTTGATACAGAACCAGCCCTTTGCTCTTCTACAGTAACTCTGAATCAAACAAATTTCTGGGATATACTTCGCTGAGCACAGAGCTTGAGTGATCACTTCGGCTTGATTTTCTTAGGAGAGTCTCTTGATTTTTAGTGAACACAGACTTATAGAGAGTTCAATTACATGTTATCCTAGGAGACATAAGGACCAATGTCCTTTAAAACCGGTGCTGCAATTTGGTTTCCTAATGTAGTCCTTGTGAAAACTGATCTGAAAGTGTGCTATCATGAAAGTCATTTGGAATTTCAGAGATTACAGGTCTTTCAGTTTTTGAAGAAATGATAGTTTTAAGAAGGATCAGAGGAATTAAAACATTAACTCCTAAATGTGCTCAACTATGTATATGGTTGAAAGCATTTTACTACCTCTACATCACCAGAGAATGGGAAATGTCACCAGGAATAAACAGACTTTTCTAGTTCCTAAGTATCAGTGCTAAGCCTGTGATACTGGGGTAATTCCTCTAGACTATAAGCATCTGGGGAACAGGAATGCTATTTAGTCATCTCTATAACCCTTTCAGCACCTAAGCCATTGTTCTCAGTATTTTGCCCATGGTAGGACTTCGATAAATGGTAATGACTTAAAATTAAAAAAAAAAAAATTCTTACAGAGTTTTCTTAGGGAAGAGCTAATAAAATTATCCCAAGGAGTCGTTAGAAAGGAGTGTACTTCTGAATTCTATTTTTAAAACATATTAGAACAAACTATTCTGAAAATAAAATGTAGTTTAGATGTATCTGAGTGGCATAGCCTTCTGAGCTTAAGAAATTTAAAGATTACATTCCATTTTATATTCATGGCAGCGATCTGAGAAAGCCAATAAAATGTTTGTGAGCTTAGCATTCATTTGTTAGTTCATTTGTTCCTTCATTCATTCATCCAACATGTAGTGACCAATATATGTGCAACCATCCAAAAGTAAGGATAGTATGTAAGAGTGATTCAATTTAACCAACCATTCACCCTTTGTCACAAGTTTGGGGGGTTGATGAAAAGACTGAGGACCCTTACCACTGGAGGAAAATAAGGGCAGGAGGCAATACAGATCTCAGTAACATTTCTGTCTGTACTTTCATGTGACTCTCATAATAGTCTTTCTTGTAGTGCTGGTTGCCTTGTATGTCTAACTACTTTATCTGCTTAACTAGATTATTTGATTCTTTGAGAGCAGGAAGAAAATTGGGTATTATGTTTGCTTCTCACCACCCCCCCCCCCAGCCCCTTCACAAGTCCTTCCATAATGGGCATTTGTTGGGCTGGTATATGAGGAAGGATAAGATCAGACCATCAAGAAAGAGTCTTTATGAAGCTAACACCCCCCAAGCCACCACAGCACCCAATTACAGACACAGGAAGACACAAAAACCCTGGTATTCAATCCAAGCATGCCCTGGGTTGTTATGGCCCCCATAGCAACGCTCAAACATGTTGACAAGTAAGAGGCGGTATGCCACACTTGTGAAGGAGCCAGATGTACTAGGCTCAAATCCCTCAGCTGGAGGACCTTGGGCAAGTTACCTAACACAGCTGTAAAATGGGAGGGGGGCACAGAATAGTAGCATATACCTACACAAAGTTAAGCACTAAGTAAGTATACCCTAAAAAATAACTCGCTGATAATAATGACTTAACACTAGACCATACCTTCTCAACAATGGTGAAATTGCCCCCAAGGAGACAAAAATTGATCCTTATTGGGGGGTATGAAAAAAATTAGCTATTACAATGGTTTGTAGCCCTCCAAAGAGATAGTACTTAAACCAGTATAATGTATATCTACATTGCTTACAATTTAATGAAGACTCCTTGGGAGCAATAATAATAATAAAAAAAGGTTGAAAAACCCTGTACTAGAGGCATAAAGTATAACATTATTTCCATTAATATAAATTATATGGTGAACATTTGTAATAACTTTATTTCTTTAATTCACTGGATATGTTTTGATTATATGAAAACAAATATGTCTTATTTCAGTGACCATCTGAAGTGGCAGTCTACCATCAGATTACATCATCCTAATATCACATTCAATATTGTTTATCTTAGATTTAGACACTTCAGTTATTACTAGTCTCTCTTTATAAATGATAAAACTAGGGCCAAAGAGATTGAATGGTTTGTCTAAAAATGACATGATGTGTTTTGAGACATTCAAGGTAAAAGCGGAATGCTGTATAGGTCATTTAGACATTTGTTGCAGTTGGTATCTGAATGCTTTGTGTGACATTTCACTGTCCTGTGTGTAAAATATCCAAACAGTTTAGTTTTTAGAACAGATTATTACAATTCATAAAACATATGAATGGACCAGATATATAGTCACTAAAATGCTTCCTGCAGCTGTGAGTATCTAAACTTTTCAGTATAGGACTTGGCCAACCTTTTCAGAATGTACACATCTGTTATTGTGTTTTGAACTGTGTATATTCAGAGCAGTGAGATGTGTAGATGTGGCCACGTGCAATCACATTTCATCTACCTGAAGGTTAGATCTCTAAAGCAGAGCTGAGATTAAACAAAACAACCCTCTTAGCTACCAAATTTCACATCACCAAGTCCATAGCAATACTTCATCTCCATATTTTTGTTAACATTTTGTAATTCTCAAAAGATTTCCAAATACCTGGTCTCTTTTGATCTTCATGCGATTTTATGAAGGCCAGAAGACTGCCAGGGAAAACCAGTGAAATGTTTGTGAGCTTAGCGTTCATTTGTTAGTTCATTCATTCATTCATTCATTCATCCATCCAACATGTACTGACCAACTCGAGTATCAGATATGTATGTGCAGCCATTTGAAAATAAGAATAGATATGTATGAGAACGATTTGTCTCTGATTTAGAAGTGCAAACTTGAGATTCGTAGAGGTTGATAATGTCTCCACTAAGATCCCTGTGGACACAGGAAGCGTCACAGTTCTGCATCTCCCAGCACTGGCAGTGTGCACTTTATTCCTGTGAAAGCAGATCAGGACCTATCTTAGAATCTGTTTTAGTTTCTTATACAGAAACTTGGTTTCCTTGCTGTCTCTATCCTTAGACAGACAGCAGAGAGGGGGATGGGAGCATTTTATAAATAGACATAAGCACTCAAAAAGCACCAGAGTTCAGTTGAAAATAAATTAACTATATAAATCTAGGAAAACTTTACATGTATATAGTTTATTTTCTCACATTTTTTTGTCTCCAGATTTTTTGTATACTTTAGCCTAGTGCCTAAATTAGCTATTTCTAGACTTCCAAGCAATTAGATGAAACCAAATAGTTCCCTATAACGAATCCATTGAGTCAAATGAAAAGCAGCTAATATGCTGGCAAAATTATGCTGGAAAATAGACAAGGAGATAAGAAACTGGGTCAAGTACACCAACTAAGCTCATAGAAAAAGAGGTTAATGTGACAGTAAGCTCATCCAGAACAAAAGGTCTAGCTAGTTTAGGAAGGATTCTCTGGGTTTGTGAGCCTAACACTGACTGATTGGCTGACCCAGTGTCAGTGGAGTGGCCATACAGAATAGCACTGCTATGGGGATGGCTTGTAGTTGCTGTCACACACGGTGTCTGCAGATGCTCCAGAGACGGAGCAAGCAGGTGGTCAAGCTGTACAGTCGTGTTGTTGGCATTTGGGCCAGACCTCACTTCTTTCATCTTGGAATTTGAAAAGGGTGGAGCAACTCCAAAGTGGTCAGAAGTGAAACAACTGACCATAAAGTAGATGAGAGAAATGCTAAGCAGATACTCCTGAACTCGGGAAGGTGGAGGTTATCTGTGATGACTGGCAAAGAGCCTTGAGTCACAGCCAGAGGGCTCAGTGCTACAAGGAGACTGGAGTCCCTTGAAGTCAGACTTCTCAAAGTCACAGAAACTGGAGACTGGGTCTGGAACTGGGGCCAGACACCAGGTTTCTGAACTCATTTTCATCTTTTACTTCCACAGATTTATATTTTCCTTCTTGTAATGATTAAAAACTTGGAAAGCAGGACCTTATTAGGCATTATGTTTGCTAAGTTAATTGTATCCTGGATTTCCTCTTAAGTATATATCTGCATCACTAATTTCTTTATTGCATCAATTTTGGCTTTGCTGCTTCTGGAGCTATGTTAGGTTCTTTCCTACTTCACAACAAGCTCCTGGTTTATAATCATTACATAAGCTTTTAACATTGTGAACACAGTGATTGAAGCTTATCCATGGTACCCACAATTTTTTTTGAAGTGGGGGAGCTCTGTCATAGTAGCTGTTTCCCTTGTGCCCCTCTGTGCAGGATGGCCACTGTGATCACTGTGATCCTGTGAGAGTGAGCCATGGGGAGAAGTACTCCTGAAGAATTCATTCATGTTGCAGAGAAACCAAGGACAGATATTAGGTGCCACATTCTGATATATATTCTGCCATACCTTCTCAGATCATCTGACCCATCTTTCTAGTGTTTTCGTGCATAATGAAATATGGAGACATCTCCCCTACCATTGCATAGCTGGACATGCTGAGGATGCAAGACTTAGCAGTTCCTCCAAAGACATGGCAGGTATAGAGAGGGAAGGTGATTGGTTCCATTCCTCATGGAAGTCAGACTAAGGCATTTCCAGCCTTTGCTAAATTTAACATGGCGCTACCTTGTCACCAATTTCATGGAAGTCACTGCAGCTGACAGATCTTTTAGAAGTCAGGTCTCTTCTTTGTTCAACAAAGACAAACACTCAGAAGTGAGACTGCTTGTTAGAAGAAGGCCATCTGAAGAGTGGCTGACCCCACATGTTATATTGAATTCAGTAACTCAGGTTTAAAATCTAGACTCCTCATAAAATGTTGTATAGGAGATCCTCTCCTCTCCTCTCCCCTCCTGTACACTCATCCACCACTCTGCCATAGATAAATGTCCTTCCCCTGGAACCCATGTATTAGTGTAGGGCTGCGCTTGGGTGTGAAAGGTGGTTACTAGAGTGGAAGAGCCCTAAAGCACTGTATAGAAAGAAGTAGTTATTACGATGATTGCCAGGGGACAAGTCCACACATACATTAGTCCAGCTCCAACACTTTAAATTGTCATCTTGGATAATAAGTGATGTTGATGTAGATGTTCCATTGCTGGCTAGGTTAACTCAAAGAAATAAGCTGGTATAAGCATGTCTATGACTAGAGACTTCTGCACAAGCAATCACTGAAATCAGATTGTAGCAAAAATAACTTGAAAGCAATGTATGCTGTCTCCAATAAGCCAAAGAACAGGAACAATATAAGAATAAAAAAGAATAAGAAAAAATAACATTACGGAGCAATCTTAGAATAAAGCTGACATATAAAGAGAGCCTACAGCAAAGAAAGGAAAATGTTTAAAACCTTTCTTATTCGTTTAACAAATATTTATTGAGAACCAAGTCTTATTTCTCCTCTTACACATGCCTCAGATCTTGGTTTAGATGCCGCTTCTTCCTGAAAGCCTTCTTGGATCTCAGTCCTTGTGTCCCTCCATTGCCCCCCTGGAAACCCTGATCCACATTAAGTGATGGCAATTCACTTGACTGGATGAATGTGGGAAGGCAGAGCCTCAAGCCAATTCATCCAGGACAGGGCACGATACAATTTTACATTAAATAAATGCTGAATAATTAAAAGAATAAATACTATGTTCCACACAACTAACTAGGTACTGGAAATAAAAATATGAATCCAACTGTATTCCTGCCCTGAGTAGCTCACAGTCAGCATGAGGAGTGTGTTGAGAATCATAACTTCTGAACACATTCAGTCGATAACCTAGGTTGAGGTGACATGAGACCACAGGGCAAGTTGGGAGGTGATGAGGAAGTGGGTAGGAGTTTTTCAACTCTGCTCCTAACAGTTTATGGTCTCAGTTTACCCATTTGAAATGAGGGCTTCCTCAGTCCCTGCCTTGCACTGAGTCCTACCCAGAAGGAGGAACAGAAGAATTTTTATGTGGACTTGGCTTTGCCGAGAGGAGAAAATGGAGGAGTTTTCATATCGTGTTGATTCCCAAACACTCTGCTATGCGTGTTCAGAAACCATTGAAGGTTTAACTCCTGATCTTAAGAAATATGTTTTCCAAAGGATGCTACTTTTGGCATGAGAGAATTACATTTTTATTTAACCTCTTTAAGTTTATAATCGAGGATCTATGTGGCAAGGGCATATGAGATATGGAAAATATATGACTAGATGTGACAGTGGCTGGGTGCCTGTTTAATACCTATCCTAGCCTTTTGATTTAGTATCACCATTCTTTTATTTGGGGATGGGGATTTGACCTATTGAAGTACTGTATTTCTCAGTGTCCCTGGTAGAGAAGAATAGCAGTAAGATTTAAGTACACAACAGACTAAGGTCTGGGAAACCCCTTTGTTTCTTGTCCTCTGAATGCTGAGCTCTAGCTGCACATGAATCAATTCATCCAGTTCTTATAACTGGTGAGCAATGAGCTATTTCCATCCCCATCTTACTCACAACTCAATACCATGGGTGTGTATCGCCTAAGATTTCAAGGATAAAAAGAGGCTGAACCAGGATTTGGATCCAGACATTTCTGATTCCATATTCTGGACTCCTAACTATAGTACTCTACTGGGCTTACTAGGCATGGAGCTGGGCCTTGCAGGGTGAGGAGCTTTGAAGGTACTTCCCTGGGAGAAGGAGCAAACACATACCTGCCTTCAGGGCAGGAGGACCAGCAGCACACATGGGAGATTTGGTCTATAGAAACAAGTGGCTGCTGCAGAACAAGACAGAGAGGAACCAAAGATTCCCACACATCCATGCACAGTGCCCGTCAGCCTGTCGGAGTCCCTGGTGATTCTCTTTGCTTGTGAAAGTTTATTGAAAAGGATATGATGTCAAAGATGAGACACACATGGTCCTCAAAGGCACAACCTTTGCCTTTCTGCTCCTGCCTCCCTGTTTTATTACTCAGATAGTGACACATATGTGCACCATACACATACATAAACCTATATGTTTGCAAATAAACATAGCTTTGAGAGTATTTTTGAAAATTAAAATCTCTGCAGATACAAGTATAGTCAAACATGCATGGGAATTATTCCTGACAGATACACTCCTAATTTGAAAACCATTGGTTTCCTAACATTTCCCATGAGGATCTATGAAATTATATCTAGGACCTTTCCAAACAGATGTAATAAGATTCGAAAAAAAAACATAAATCTACATGAGAGCATATTTTCACTCTTGCAACAGCAAAAGAGGGAGCACAGAATTAAAATTCTAACACCACGCCTTACTGTCTGTGAGCCCTCCTGTAACCCAAGCATCATGCTTTTCATCTGCGAAGTGGTCACAATAGTGAAATAGTTACTGCTTGGGGTTGCTGTGTGGAATAGGGATGTGAACTATGCAAACACTCAGCACAGTGTCCTCCTCAGTAACCTCCATGATGTTAAAGCACCAGAAACCTGGAGGCGTGAGCCCGAGGGGCTGCAGCGTGGCTTACCTTGCATGTTCTCCCACATTGTGGGCCTTCATTTATGGCTATCACTTGGAACAGAGCCAACAGGCTAAGGAAAAGCCTTAGTGTCTACTGTAAGTCATTTATTCATTCAATAAGCATCCTCTGTGTTTCAGACACGGTCTACATAAGTGCACCACTGTTTTCACAAGAAAAGCACAGAAGAGCATCAGGATTAAAGAAAGGACTCTCAAAAAGATGCATTTCCAGTCTTCTTCTCCCTGGCTCTGCCCTGGGTCTGCCACTCCTAGCAGTCATCTGATGGGGCCTCCCTCCTTTGCCCCACCTTCCCCAAAGATACCAGAGTGCCCTCATGTTCTCTGCCCTTCTTACTTAACCAAAAAAATAATTGATTTCATCAACTCATTCATACTAAAATATAAATAAGTCCAAACTGTTAGCATTTAAACTGCAGATGAAACCCTGAGCTAGAATAAAACCAGAGAGATGGAATTGCAGAGATCAGTTGGAATACAAAAGGCACTGGTAAAAGGGCACTAGCAAGAGTAATCACCCCTTCCCCCCACTTTGCCCCCCAACTCCCACTGTTGCTAAGACTTGCATTGCCTGGAGCCTCTGTGCCTGTATTTAAGAGACTGTTCACTCCCCAGTAAGGGTGTGAGTGAGGGGAGTGGTGGAGACTTAACTTCTCTGTGTTTATTTGAACTGCAGGGAAGCCAGATTTTTCTTCCATTTTCATTATCGCTCTGATTATTTTATTATTTTTAGCTGGTAGTGGAGACCGGTAATGTCAATGGAGTGTTGTCTTTTGGTTCTGTTATAACTTGTAAATGTTATCTAGTTCTATTCTGTTTTCTACCTTATGTAATATAAATTGAGGATCTATATTATCTTATTCAGGTTGCAAAACACTTCCCCTTCACAAGTGAAAGCAAAGAAGGGTGGGATTTAGCTACTGACATTCACCATACATATTTATTTAGATTTTTAGAATTGTTTACTTCTGACATGTGGTCCTTTCCTCCCCTCCCCTGCACTCTCCTCCCTTCCTGTCTCCTCTCTTCTCCTCCCCTCTCCTCTCCTGTCCTCCTTTCCCTTCCTTTTCTTTCCTCTCCCATGGCCAATCACTGTATCTTCTGTAAGGTATTACTGGGAGAAGACTTGATATTCAGAGCAGTAACCAAAAGCTTTACCTACTTTTCATTCCATACTTTGCCCCAATAGCCATATCTTTCATCTTGGTAGCGATTTTACATCATCAGTAAGTTATGGATTCAAGATTCCTTGTCCCTTTTCTCTACTGGCCAGTGGCCTCACCGATGAGGATTCCTGCAATAAATGAGAAGTTGTTGCAGTTCAAGGGCTGAACCATAATTCCATATTTGAATATGCTAATGTTCTTTCCTGTTGTCTAAGGACACTCTATGAAATGGGAAATTGCTGAAGACAACTGGAAGTAACACATTGTGATGGCAGTTGATGGACTTTGCAGGTTAGACAGATCTCCAGATAGGTCAAAGATCCTAACTTCGGTGATGGTGGCCTGGGGCTAGGATATGGCTGACCCAAAACCTAAGACAATTACTCCGATATTTTAGTATTACCTAATAAAAAGATAAGTAGTCTATTTTCAAATCTGGGATTTTTGGCATGTAGATATCAGTTATAAAAAACTTATTTATAGCTCATTATAGGAGCTGTAAATAAGCTGTACCTGGCTTAAATAAATCAACAAGACAGACCCTAACAGATGCCTTATGATTGTTTCTTTTACTATGAAAGTGGTTTGTTGTTATTACAGGTAGAGCAGAGATATTTTCTTACCATAGTTTCAAAGTAATTTTTCACAATTTCTATTCTTTTTGGATACAAAACTCTTTAAAGTTAAAATAAATATAAATAAAAAGACAAAACAAACAGTAAAACTAAAAAACATTTTCCTAGACAGTAGTAAGTCTTGTAACTCTTTAAGAGGTAAGAAATGCAAAGTTCCTCTTACTCTTACTCAGAGGTAGGCTTTTTACATTTGTTTAAAATTTCCCGTTTATTCTTTCAAAGTAGAACAACTTCTTCTAGTAATGTGAAGATGTTCATTTTCAACTTATTAATTTAATTTTATTTCAAGTGGAGACAAGTTGTTAACAAAAGAAAAATGGAATAGTTCAGCTTTAACTCATTTGCTTTTTGGGGTGCAGTTTTACTTATAGTCCATAAAATGGACAGAATGTCTAAAAACCAGCCTGAAATTACAAACACAAAGAAAAAAAATAATATTAAATAACATTGTATCTTACTACGCAATGAAACCATCTTCAGAAGACTGCTAAACAATCAAGCTCAGTGTGTGTGTGTGTGCTGTCTGCTTCATACATTTGCAGAATACACATGGTAATATGAACAAACAAGAGAAACAAAATAAGACAAAGTTAACACTGTCAATCATCAGTTCACAATCTCCTTTGAGCATTTTAACACTAACATTCATACAAAGAGGGAAAATATTAAAACCATATAGTACAAAACCAACTCCTTTTATGAAGTGTAGATGGTGTCACTAGATTAGACAGCATGGCATTGTAAAACTAACCTAAACCATCTGCTCGAGACCAGTGCATAGAGAGGAGTGATTGGGGCTTGTATCTGCAATGAATGAGCATTCAGTGCACTGATTTTCTATTGTCTCTAAGCCTGGAGATGGCTGTGCCCAGCCACAAGACAGATGACAAAAGAGATGCTTAATTATGTAGCAACATGTGGTTAGGACTAGCTGGGACAAGACAGGAAGGCAGTTGATCAGAGGCTTAAAAATATTTTTGATAGTGCCTTCTGGTGAGTGTTGGGTGGGATAAGGCCACAGGCCACCTTATTCATTGCTAGGGTATTTGGCTTCCGACTCAGAGCACTCCTGCGGGCTCCCAGGAGAACATGCAACAGACTGCTGAATGGTGAAAAACAGGTTTCTCTTCTGTTACATAAGGCTATAGAGTCAACAACGATTTAGGCAATTTTTTTTTTCAGCTACACTGATGGTCACAACCACATCTGTAATGATCTCAATTAGCCGTTTTGACAGCTGTTTCTCAAACCTGTATTTTGCTAGCCGAGGTCCAAATGTTTAGGTTGAAAACTGTTCCCCATTTTAAAATCAGTTCAAATTGTGAGGTCCAGTCAGGGCCAGCAACACGTTGCTGATATGCATGATAGTAAATGCACAGGTTTAGGGAACTGCAGTTGGTAAGAACATGAACTTTACAAGGTGATTCAGTCTCTCAAAAACCTTGATTTCTCATTTGTGAAACTGTAACAACAGCAGTGAGGATCTCATAGAGTTGTCATGAAGATTAGATGAGATGACACATAAAGCTCTGTGCACAGCTCCTGGTGCCTAGTGAATGTTGGCAAATGAATGTTTAGTGGTAATAGTTGAGCAGCCTTTGAGATAAGCTGACCAGACACGTTCCTAATGATGCCAGCCCGTGCCAGCACCCAGCTCTGAGAGCTGATCATAATTCTTCCCATTCACCTTGAAATCTTTTATTTGAAATCACTAATTATATGAGGTAGGGTTGTGGACTGTAAAGCAACAGAGACCAACTTTAGCTTAAACAGAAAGCATAGAGCTGCTCTGGTAAAGACAGTACAGATTGCCTTGTGGATGCTATTGACACTGGACCCTGGGAACGGCCACCAGAACTGTCCCCCATGAAGTGCTGACTAGCTTCCCCTGCTGACCCTACTTACACAAGAATGGCTTCCTAGGGGACCTGTCTTGTCACCACAAGTTTCAGCTACAGCCCTGGGTGGGGAGAAGAGTGTTTTTGCATCCTTGGGTCCCCTTGAAGTTACTCTTTGGGGCAGTATGGGCTGTTCTTACTCAGGCTGTCTATACTCAGCCCTCTAGGAGCTGCCTGACCTTGCTACCATGTCAGAGTGGATTCCAGCACCTAGGAGCTTGTGGCTCAGGAAGGACTGTTTGAGGACTGGATGGTGATTGGACTCTGGATACTACACAGGTTTCATTTTGGCCCGCCTACCTATAAATGACCTCAGTCTTCTCTGAAGCTCAAAAGGCAGAAACTGATGGGCCTTTTTGGAGAAGGTCCTAGGGATCCAAATGAGATAAAACAAATTGGGAATAGAAAGCAGTGTGTGGGCATGTGCATATGGGAGAAGATATCACTGGATTTTGAGAATGGTCAGCTGAGAGAACTGACTCAAAACCACCAGCACTGCAGGCCTGTGTTCCTGAGCTGGGGGCGAGCACCTGGGTTGTTGGGAGGGCAGCTCAGAGTATTGTTTTCCTTGTCATGTGTCTCTGATATGGACTCTTTGAGTCCTGATCATGTGTACTGAGGGGGATTGAAGAAGCTCCTCATGTACCCTCCCCACCCCAGCTGCTCATGGAACTTTTACTCCTAGTTAAGCCAAGCCAGGAAAGTTTATGAAAGATCACCAATGCTTCCCCCACCCCCAGGTTGTCTGTGCACCGAGGAAAGGCCAATGTCAGCTTTCCTGGGTAAAACTGGCATGTGTCAATTTGACATCATACAACGTGGTTTTACTTTTGCTTATTCCCAGACCTTAGACTGGAGACAGGAGAATAGACCCACATGAACAGGATGCCAGGAAAGCCACTAAGACAGTGGCTTCCAAAGTGGTCCTAGTATACTTCCTGCCTCCTAAAGGGGACAGGAAGAAAATAGCAGCACTTTTACTTATTTTTATTCTTATGTTAAAAATAAGAAAAAAATTAAGTTGTCCCAATTTTTCATATAGAGGCTAATCCATCACCCTGGGTTGTTCTGCGCATCAGGAGGCCTCAAGTCAGTATCAGATGCACAGCCCCAGCACAGACCCTCACAGGCAGCAGGCTACCCCTCTCCTGCTTTCCTTGCAGCCCAGTGCAGCCTAGCAGTTTGCATCCTAGGATGCCACCAAATTGCTGTTTTCATAAACTAAGAACTTCCAGTGGGAAATATCTATAAAACTTTACAATGAGATTGTGAGTTAACATGAAACTCTTTTGTACCACCCTGAGATTTACTGTTATCTTATGGTAAAGTTCTTAGGAGAATTGTCTACTATACAATTAAGTAGTATTTTTTCTTGTTAGTAAAAGGCAAAATATTTCAATATTTTTATCTTTTTTTCTGTGATAACAAGTTCGTGTCAGTGGAAAGCTACTTAAGCTACTTAGCAGGGTTTTTGGGGGGGGCAGGGAAGAAGAAAGCAATTTCTTGGATAAGCATAGCTCAAAAGTAAGTAATAGCAGTTATTTATTATATTACTCTCAAAACAAAGGTGACTTAAGAAAACAATAAATGAGGATGAAACGGATTTTCAGGAGAGCCCTTTGCTACCAAAAAATACCCCTGAAGATAGATGTTTGTGATTATTTCAATCACTATATGATTTGCTAAAATGATATAAAAGCCTTCATATCTCTACTCATAAAACGTTTGGAAAGAAAATTTTCTAAACTGTCCAACTTAATGCCCAAACATTAAAATGCAAAACTTTCTGTTTGCAAAGAAACAGAACAGTACAAAGTCTTGATTGACATAAAGAAATGGGTATATTTAGTCCATTTCAATGAAAACCTTGATAAAAATGGTTGGTAAGATTGAAAAATGAGTGTCATGATTTAGAACACCCAATGAATATAAAGTTTATTCTGTTTGGAGCTAGTCATTTTGAGTATTGCCTTCTTCAGCCATCATAGCCAAGAATCAAGATAAACATTTAAATCTCTTTATTACAAAGTACTAAAGCAAGGTTTTAAAGATTTTTTAAAAAGCATAGTCAATCATAAAGCAAAAAGGTTGTTGTACCATTAATAATGTTTAAGATAAAATTTAGTTTATCCTTAATTTGTCCTTTTTAAAAACATAGTCTTTAGGTATATTTTTTGAAGGACATAATAGAGTGATGCTTTTTAAAAAAACTGATAGGGGTATATGATCACAAATGTTAAGAAACCTCAGCTGTAGATGTTTTATAAAATTAGAAGAAATTGTATCCCTTTCTACAGATGAGGCAAATGGAAGATGATCTCTCCATTGGTTAGAGGCTGCTTTCATGCACCGTATAAAGCTAAATTAAAAACTTCAAGGCGATTACTGAACTTTACTAATTTTGTGTCTCAAATAAAAAGTTAAGAATAAAGTTCAGAGTATTGACTTGAGAAAGTGTGTATAATTTTACATGTTGAACTATTTGTTAGTATATTAAGTATTAAATATTTTTAAACATTTTCTAAATGGGTGAGGAGCAAAAATAGCATGTAGCAGATTAAAAATTATAATGCAGAACTGTCAGCAACTGAATTTAGTAAGAGGAACTCTAGCCTGTTTAATTTCATTTTCTACTTATCTTAAAAGACTTGTTTTCAGCTTCTAATTTTGATACATTTTAAATAATGATTTAGTAAATAATATCAGAACTTTTTAAAATGGCTCCTATAAATAATATGCTCTAAAGTGGAATTTTGGGAAATGTTTATGCCACATCAACTTTCTCACAAAGATTTATATAGTCTACATGTTCAGTGAAATCTAGTTATTTTACTTTATCTATTTATGATTAATATTTTACTTGATTTTAATAACAAAGTCCTATGGTTCTAGAAATATAGCAGTGTTTGGATTTTCAGTGTATTTACCTGCTTACTTTTGATTCATCAATATACTGTCACTACCAGCTAGTTTTTTATTAATTACCACCTAGTTTATATGTCCTTTTCACCTTGTGTATCTGAAAATACCCGAACTCAATAACCCTGAACTATGTGGCCTGTTCAACTCCTAGTCACAAAGTTAAGTGAAAAGTCAAGATAATATCTGTTAGGAATTTACGATAGTTACTGAACAGTTTAAAATATCCAATCTATTGAGCATTTATAATGAATCAGTTTCAGTAACAAACAAATAAATGAATAAGTGAAATTGTTCAATTGATCCATCATAAATATAGAATGTTTTTCTGCTCAATTGTATTATAGGTAATTACATGATTGCATATGGGTTTATTTTGTGTCTATTCAGCAAAATGGGATGACTAAGCTACTTTAATAAATATGATCAATAAAGATGGTCAAACTGAACAAATTCCAAACAAAATCCCAAACTTTGTTATTAATGGCTTTAAGATAATTTAAAAATAAGTTTTCCAAGTTATTGACTTAAAAACTTACTACTTAATACAAATTTTGACCCTTTATTTTTTTGAGTCCAGGGCCCTGGCGTAAGATTTGCTTCCTATTGCATTTTGGGGAAATCTTGCCTCAATTGCTTCCAGATGTCTCCTTACCCATACCAGCAACTCTAGAACACATACACTTGTTTGGGGGAGGGCATAATCCTTTGAATCAGAATTTGCCTTTTAAATGTTCAGTGTATGAAACTAGACTATTAAAACAAACATTTGATGTGGTCCAAATCACCTCTCTTCTTCTGTATTTGATGAATGGTAATTAGTTGCTTTAGGTTTCTTCCTAATGATTTACTTTAAGAAATCTTCCCAACTATATATTCTTTTAAGACAATACCATATAAAACATACATATGAAATGTCACATGTGGTTTGCTGAAAACAATTATGTTTCTTCATTGAAATGTTTTTTCCTTTTTTTCTCTTTTTGTAGTTTCATTGACTCTTAAAATGTCGACTAACAATGGTAGGAAAAAAAGTTAAATTATATTCACATGAACAATAACAAGTTGCTTTTAGACCACAACATATAAATATTAATATCTGTGTAAATACACACATACATGCATATACATATGTGTGTGTTTAGATCTATATCTTCAGACACAATGTCAATCATAAACTTTGAAAATTAAGTCTATTTTTAAAAAGCAAAGAGAAAAAACTATAAAGGAGAAGAAAGCTTTGAAACGTGTCTGTAAACCATGTGAAATGCATTTAGGTTTTTCAAAGAGAATTGAAGGCTTTCAATTTCAACAGAAGTAAATTACTGTCATTATTAATAGCAGACATGTGGCAGTGTTTTAAATTGAGACCAAAAGTGTGGGTTCTTCCTAGTACAAAGACAGTGCAAACTCAGAGCCTGGGAAATATTCAACATCAACTTTTAATCCCCAGATTTTTTTTTAATGCCTAAAAATTCAATGTGCAGCCTTAGAACTCAAGGGATAAGATATTTTGAAAAGTAGTGATATACCTTTGAGCAGGAAAAGAATGTTTATCATTACAATTAAATGAGAGTAGCCACAATTGGTGGCTTTTAATGAAAATTAGGGTAAAATTCACTCATACAGACACTTCAAGGCAGGATGTGAATACCTGCTCTTTTGTCATTCTCTGATGTTCTTTCTCCTAGGATTACACTTTTCTGCAACGTGATCTGACTTAAGAAATTAAATATAATTTAATAAGTCTGTTCCCTTAATAAAAGAGTTAATAAAACTGCCAAGGACTTATAAAACGTAGTCGAATGTTACCTGAGAAGCAATGGAAAGTGGTGACGCTGCCTTCAAAGAATTTGTAGTCAGATTGAAGAGGTAAATAAGTCAGTAAATAATTGCCATTTAATGTGATGAGACTCGTGGTAATGTGTAGCAGGGAACAGGCCAAGCCACTTTGGGGAGAGGTCATTGCTCAGGGAAGTTTTTCTGAAGTAATTATTTTTACACTTCAGGGAGCATAAGAATCCCCTGGACGACTTGTTAAGACACGGGATGCTGGGCGCAACTCAGAGAGTTTCTGATCCAGTAGGTCTGGGGTGGGACCCCAACATTTGCACTTCTGATGAGTTCACAAGGGATGCTGGATCTGCTGGTTGGGGACCACGCTTTGAGAACCACTGCCCCAGAGGATGGAATGCTCAGTTGAGTTTTACAGGAGGAGATAGAGAGAGGACCATCATAGGCTTAGATAATACCAAGACTGAAGGCTCGATGGGGGTCTTTGGAGATTACAAATAGCCCTTAGTGCTGTAGAAAAGGGCCCCACTAGGGAAACCCATCGTCTTGGTTTGCCAGGGACTGAGAGGTTTCCTAGAACACAGGACATAAAAACAGGACAGTCCTGAGCAAACTTGTTGGTCGATCAGTTGGGAACAGCAGGGGCTGAGGCCACACAGGTGGGCATAATTCACAATCTGTTTGTCCCTGGACCAAGTCAAGGGGCTTTAACTCTAATCGGGAAGCCACATGCAGCCATAAAAGGGCTTCAGCAGAGGGGAATCATATCAAGGTTTATGTTTTATGAAAGTCATTTCAAAAGTCATGTGGCTGATAAATTAGAAGAGGGTGAAATTCAAGCAGGTGGGAAGCTTCTGTGTTGAACTCAGTGAGAGATGGAATGACCTGCGGCAAGGTGTTTGTGGTGTGCTGGGGAGGAGGAAAAGATATGAAATAGGCTGAGACAGAATCTACTAGACTTGCTGACCCATCGAAGAATCTAGGTGTTGAAGATGGTAGGGCAACTCTCAGGTTCGTGGTTTGGGGCTGAGTGGATGGTGATGATAAACAGTGAGTGCATTATTTCATGCATGAGGAAACTGGGACTTTCAAAGTTTAAATGATTGATCAAAGCTAGATTGTCAACTAGTGAAGGAGCTGTAATAAGATATTTTCTAACAGCACATAGTTTCTACTATGCTACTCAACCTCTTTTACTCACTATTATATTTATATAGTATTTTTTATATCCTCACGGCTGTTACATAGGAATAGCGTTTCTATAGTGGTCTTTAGAGGGACCATGAAGATGTTAGTGACAATGAGAGGCTGTCTTCATCAGCTGAGATCAGAACATCTCTTTGCTACGGACTTCCTTTAAGAGAGGCATCTTGCCTCTTTTTAGAGGGCACACACGGTTTATTATATGTCATTTTTGGCTTTTTACTCTTAATCTGACCCTGTGCATGTCTGTTTTTTCTAGTCTTTGTTCCAAATTTTTCATCAGTGAGGCAACATGCAGATATGGCCTTTGTCAGTCTCTGGCTGTACACTAAAATGACTAATGTTGGTTTCTAAATTAATTTCTATTGCTCAGAATTAATCCCGTCTCCATTTTTGGCCCACCGTATGACAGTGTTTCCAAGCACAGTTTCTGTGAACCATGTTGACACAGTGGGAGTGTTCCAAGGCTGCTGAGAAGCACCTTCTTCTTAATGGCTCTACTAATTGGAGCTAAATCCTGGGATTCAGCATGAGTCAGCTAGCTTAATAGACGCTCCATGTAATTTCTCTCCCTGCTGTGCCAACGGGGCCAACCATGTTTTTCACCTTTGGCTAAGGTTAACCAGTCCGATATTCAGAAACAGGGTCCTGGACATGGCTGTGTGCAGAGTGACCAGCATGGATATGTGTCCTTCTCCTGATCAAAAGGAGACCAGCAGCTTGCTAACTGGACTTACCTTTTCTAGTGGCTCTTAGGTATTTTTGCCTTGGTTTCTTATAATGGGTGTGTCCCACAGTTTCAACGGGGGTAAGACAGATTGGAGATGGGGAAAGCGTGAAGACATGGGGAAGGAATGTGAAATTGATGTTTTGGGCTTACTTACACATCGCCTGTCTTTCCACAAGCCCCTCCATTCAAGGCTATGCTGTGCCGTACTCCCAGGGGAGGCTCATACATCTGTGGCCACTCCCAGGCTCCATCCAAGTTAGCCCACCTCAAATGATGCCTAACATATCAGCTTATCACTACACATCTGAAATTGTCAAGTTGAGACTTAATGTGAGCCTGGGATCTCCCAAAGCCGAGTTTGACAAATAATTTGCCCCAAATCAATTATTCTTAGTGTCCCCATCTCAACTTTATTTTTTTATTCTATCTGTCCCTTAGTTCTTAATTGACTTAGGTTCTCAAACTGACTCTTTTGTTGTACTATATTCAATCTTTGGGAATTGCTAGATTGCAAATACCTTTTCCTTGGCCAGGTTAGTTTCTGTCCACCATCTCTGCTTTCTTCCATCCTCATTCTCCCAGGGTTCCAGGCCCCAGGCACCTGCTGACCTTGAGTATTGCTTTTCTTAGCTCAGTCCAGACTGCCAGTATACTACATCTATCATCCCTTTGATTTTCCTCTTTCAGCCACCAGCAGGACAAAAGGATTTGATAAATGAATTTATGTGGATATAACCGTAGTTGATAATTCAAAAGGATAATAATTTTATATAGGCCGGTATCTTTTTTGTGTCTGTCAAATCACACAATGTAGACAAGTGTCTTCTCTGCTTGTCTAAGGTTAGTTCTGTGCCTATAGGAACTCCTTTTAAACTGACTTTTGGTGTATATATTCCTCTCCCTCCCACCATCCACCATTTTTTCACCTCCTGAGGCCAATTTATTTTCCTTTAAGAATAACTACTTTGTACTTCTTATAAAAGTGAATCATAATTGTTGTGAAAAGTATAGCAGTGCAGAAAAATACAAAGAAAGAAAAATAATAATTCCAAATCTCATCTCAAAGAATTAGGTATCATTAGTATTGGAAACAAATTTCCATCTTTCTAGGAATATATACAAATAAAAATATAGACAGACTTACAACATAATCTTATAAACTTGAGACTGTGCTGCACATTAATTAAATTTAAATTTTCTTAAATTAAGCAGACACATGGAAAAATGAAAGACATTCAGATCAATGTTTTGATTTACTTCTCCATGAAAGATTCTTTCCTTTAGAGGTTCCTCCAAGATTAATGAAAAAGATAAGGAAAACAGTAAGTGATAGGAGTCATTAATTTCTTAAAGCAAATTTCACTTTTATATAGGATTGATTCACTCTTGTGAAAAATGGGACTTTTGAGTACTTCCACTCTTGTTCCTGCCTCCTCTCTTATGTTCTATTATGATTTCAGGTTTTATAATATTTATATTTAAGTTTGTAACCATGGGTTGTTCAGCCTTAGTTCTCTTTGTAAATGATTTCTTACTCATCATTAATTATTTTACTGAAGGTATTCTATTCCTTGTTTCTTTATTTCAATTTACCATTTGTTGGCTGGATTTCATACTTAAATGCTTGAAAGGAAAACTTGGCTAGATATCATATTCCTGGATCACTTTCTCTTAGAAAATGTAAATATTGCCTCACTATCTTCTGGCATTATATTAGGCCTCAGTTTCTCAATAATTGATTTCTGACCTTAACTATTTTGTTTCTTGCTGTTTCTATTTATTGGTTCAGTAATAGTATTATTTCTATGCTCAATTTATTTCTTTAGTTCTACAATTCCGTAACCCTTAATCTTTTTTTAATCTTATTTTGCCTGTTGTTTTATGTAGTTCTTTTTAATGTTAGAGCAGTGATTTTATGTACAGAAAGGATTATTTTGAGTTTTTTTTTGCTAAAATAAACATTTGATTAAAATTACAAATATTAAAATCTTAATTTCCAGACTTTAACCCACAAATCTTGTTCTATTTATAAATATAAATTTAACACAAATAATTAATCTTATAAATTAGAATTACTTTATCTCTATATTTATTTATTAAAGCCCTATTTATTGATACATTTCTATATTCAACAAAAAAGGGTAGTTTTGCCTCCTCAGTTAGACTGGGGTTTCCCAGATCAGCAATTCTAGGCATCAGTGCAGTTGCTTATACCCAGGGATCTGAGCCCAGGATATAGGAATTGGGGATTACACCCTTTTAGGATGAATTCATCTGAGCAAAAAAGTCAGATACAGTAGTGCAGTTTGTATCCTGTACCAGGGTATCTTCAAGGGGACATCATGGGTGCTGAAAACCAATCTGCATTCTACCAACCCATGGTCCCAGCAAAGGAAGGGTGCTTGTACAAATTGTTCTGCTCATAGAGGCTGCCTTTTCCTGGCTGGTATCGCCAGAAGAGCATCTTTTTATTCATCAACTTTTTCTCCTAGAGCTAGAGACTTTTTATGATTTATACAAAAGCACTTTACATGGTCAAGTTCTAGTGGTGGCCCCAAGCCACAAATGAATATGCTCAACCTTTGTCATAGTCAGGGTTAGGTCAGTAGAGAACCCCAGAACCTCACTTTTAGGTGGGATCTAGTTTTATAATGAGCCCATCTTGTGCTCACTGTTTGTCTTTCCCGTTTTGCTCTTCTCTAGGTGTTAATCCTTGCCTCAGACAGATGGAATTCTGCAATGTACTCATGTTGCTGCCAGTTTATTTTGTGACATGAGATTTAATTAACCTTTCTACTGCCTTGTTGGATTTAGTGTTACTTTACATTTTTCTTGGCTAGATCTCCACCGTATTCTATAGTCATTTATTAACATGTGTTTTCAAAATTCTGTAGTGTAAAGCACTTGGGGAATTTCTTCTTTTTCTTCAGTTATATCAGAATTTCTTCCATTTCATTAGTTCTGTGTTCTTCCTAACTGGGTTCTTCATCATGTAATGCTTCTTTTTTTTCCCTTTCAAGCACCCCCTGCACCCCCGCCCCAGATTTGGACATTGGCTAAGAGAAGGCACTTTTTTCTTAATTAAAAGATTTTTTTTTCTTTTAACAGTTTTCAGTTTACAGAAAAAAAATTAAGGAAATAATACAGAATTCCCATATATGCCCCAGTTTCCCCTATTATTAACATCATGTAGTGGTGTGGTTTCTTCTCTGGGTTTTGACAAATGTATAATGACATGTGTCCACCATTATAGTATCATACAGAGTAATTTCACTGCCCTAAAAATGACCTGCGCTCCACCTGTTCATCAGATGAGGCTCTTTTCATCTGAGCTAGTTTCGAATGCCCAGGTGACTATACCAGATGTTCACTGAGGTCCTACCTCTACTACAAATTGTAAGGAAGTCTTGACTCCTGAGGATTATTAATAATCTCCAAGTATCAATCATTCTATACTATGCTGTAGACAAAAGGGAAGCTGATTGTTGTAAATGGAGGGATGGCCCCAGTACCAAAATTGTGTGTTCCATTATAATTAAATGTAAATGCCCATGACTTAAATTTAAGTCCTAATAAATCCAAGATGAGAAACGTGAAGTTAGTCTACAATATGTTTCCTTGAGTAGAATTTTCAGTACAATAACATTTAAAAATTTTTAACTAAAAGAAGTGGTTTGTTCACAAGTTCAGTTTACTAGTCTCTTTTTATTGACATGTTGAGAAGTATGTTAATCTACTAGAAATGTCTTAAATGCCTGAGAGAGAGAAAAATCCACTTTCAGAGCCTTGTGTGTGTGTGTGTGTGTGTGTGTGTGTGTGTGTGTGTGATTCTAATAACACTATTCATAAAATATAAGAATGCAAGGTAGGATTTTAACATTATTATCAGTAATATTGCTGGTAATATCTTACAAAAATATATAAGAAATACCAAAAGTTTGGAGATGAGAAAATGTCCTTAATTTTCAAAAGGGGAGAAAGGTCGATGGTAAAACTCTACCACCAATTATTAATGAGTTAGATTATGAGTATTTCTTAAAAAAAGGAAGTGAACATTTGTATGGTATGTCATATAAATAGAATGGCAGGAGTTTTGAGTATCCCATTTGGGGAGGTTTCTTGGCATTCTGAAGGACCTTCAGGAAGGAGCTATATTCTTGTTCTCCAAGCCTTTAAAAGCCCCTCTTGACCTCAAGAGAAAGTTAACACTTTGCTAATGAGGTACAACGCCACAGAGGAAGGACAGTTTATGCTACCTGTTTAGCTCTGATCCCAGGCAGACCTGTGTTTGAATCCTGACTGTGCCAATTACCAGTGCATGATCAAAGACAAGTTACTTGGCATGTCTAGCCCTCAGTTTCCTTATCTATGAAAAGGTGATCTTAGTTGTTCCTATCTAGTAAGGTTGTTATGAAGATTGAGAGTGAACTTAAGATGCATCATACCTAGTATGTCCTCAACGAAGGGAAGCTACTATTATTTTAAGTTTTTAAATTAAATTAAATTTTTTTCAATTATAATTGACATTCAATATTATATTAGTTTCAGGTATACAGCATAGTAGTTACACATTTATGTAACTTACAAAGTGATCCCCTGATAAGTCTAGTTCCCACTGGATAGCACACATAGTTTTGCAATATGATTGACTATATCCCCTATGCTGTACATTACATCCTGGTGACTATTTTGTAACTGCCAATTTTTACTTCTTAATCTCTTCACCTTTTTCACCTAGTCCCACAACTCTCCTCCCACCTGGAAACCATCAGTTTCTCTGTATTTATTAGTTTCTGTTTTGTTTCTTTATTTTGTTTTTTAGATTCCACATAAAAGTAAAATCATAGTATTTATCTTTCTCTGTCACTTATTTCACTCAACACAATACCCCCTAGGTCCATCCATGTTGTCACAAATGGTAATATTTTATTCTTTTTTATGACCAAGTAATATTCCATTGTATATGATGTACCACATCTTCTTTATCTAATTATCTACCAATGAACACTTAGATTGGAAGCTACTAATTTTTAAAAGGCTCTTTATGGTTATACTATAGATACCTTTCAGCTGGAAAATTCCTCATCCTTGCAAAGGTGTTAGCACATCCTGCCAGGAATATTTGAGAGAGGATCCCTGAGCTGACTGATTGTTGGGCTAGATGATCAAAAAATCTCCTCCAATTCTAAGACTCAACAATTCTTTAGCTTTTATAGAACCGTTATTTCCAGGCACAATTGAAATGGTTTGGGCTACAAAATGATTCTCTTTTTTTCACTCGTTTGGCATATGTGTGTTTCTGTTGTTCCCTCTTATCTAGTTATCATCACAGCTCTTCTACACCAGCGAGGTATCTCTTTGGGAGAAAAATAATTTGGTAGCCCTGACTTCAGAGAGCATCCTGTTGCCTCTTGTGGAAATTAAAAGAAGGAACTGGGCAGCCTGTATCCCAATGGCATCACATGAGAAGGAAAGACATGGTCAAAGGGATAAGCTTTTTCTTCTAGGAATCTCTGTAAGTAGATCCTGCTAAAGATTGGGGTCAGGTCCATCTTTCTCATGTGCACACACCTCTGTTGTCTTTTAGTGTATCTCATATGCAATGCAACAGTAGGTTTCATAGGGTCCATTCTCTAGGGGCAGAGAGTTGCCCACTGCAGCCTCAATTTGTGTATTAATTCATCCAACAAAAATGTATGCATGTCTCCTGGCTCACTCTCAGTCACTATAAAGGAAAGCACGACTGTAGATTACCATCGTCCTTGTAAGCAAAGACACCTTAAATGATGTCTGCCCAAGGGGTCAGGCACAGTGGGTATTTGTGGCCTCAGTAAGCAGGGGTCAGTGGTGGTTGTGGGTTTTGGGGCTGGTGCTGGGAACACCTTCTATTGCCATTTCCCAGTCTGGAAAATATGATAATCTACATCACCATTTTCAGAGTTGGAAAGAAACTGTGTTTAATAAGAGATATTTAATTCTTTAATTCTGAGAAGCTAAGTGTTTATTAGGGTTTCAGACAAAGGGAGGAAGGTTATCAGAAACTGTGGGAAGGGATGTAATAATGGCTCTAGTTGAGTGTTTGTTAACACATGTGTTTGTATATGTAATTTTTAACTAGAAAACAATTATTTCAGCAATTTAAACTGGTGCTGGTTAGGTCTTCAAATTCAACCCAAATTTCAAAAACAAAAGAGATCAGAGAAGTTTCAACTGTAATCATTTGGTTGAGTGCCTCGGCTTGGCACTGCAGCGTGTTTGAGATCATCAAGCATGGCTCAGTGTCAGGAGTTCTGGTAGAGGTCACCACTAAGGAAGGAAAAAATCAAAAGCAGCAACATGGAGTGATCTCAACATGGAAATCCTGCCAACATAGATCTTTCCAGTGACATAAAACTGAAACAAATTAGTAAATTTACTTTGTAATGAAATGCATACTGCTTTTAAAATATACTGTCTTTCCTGCAACTTTTATGAATTATGAACTAGTATGTTCTTTTGTGGGTTTCCCTTTTGAGTGTGTCCCTTAGCCCATGTTGTTGTCCCTGTGGTTCCTGCATGTTTCCTAATCTGTAGTAGAATTGGCCATCCAGCAGAGGTCAAAGGCTCCTGTCCCACTGCCCACTGTCCTACCCCCACACCCTCTGTCTCACCATGTCATCTCTGAGCAGCTTTAGGCCAAGAATGTTACTTTTAACTAAAACTGAACTTTAATTTGAAATCTGCCTAAAAGCTGACCTTCATATTCACCTCCTTCTAGAAGTACTTTGATTTCATTGCTTAGGATAATTCCCTTATCACACTCAGCTTTTGAGAAGATCAAAAATAAAACATTAGGGGCATCACTGGTGTCACTAACTCTCTCTTTCTTCTGGAACATGTTTATTTATTGGGGACTGGTTGTATGTTGGGCACTGTGCTGGCACTGTGGACACAATTTGAAGGAGGCCAGCATAGAGAAGGATTAAAGATAAAATTAGGCTAAAATCAGGTGACCATCCTTCTTACCAGTTTGGCTTCAGAGTTTTCAGAGTTCTGGACAAATTTTTGTAGGGTTCCTGTCTACACAACTTGATTTAAATGTGTATTACAAAATTCATGGGTTCAGGAGAAGTATAGTGATTTATTGATAAAGAATAATGGAGAGAGAAGAGATAGCTACTGGTTTGCTGCCCTGTCAGTAACTGTACTCCATGGCATCCAGGCATCATCTCTTCATGCGTTTTATTATCAAGTCACCAGTCTTGGCTAATGTCAGCTCCCATCTGAGAAAAACCAGCCACATTGGAGGTGAGTCAGGAAGATGTGGAGCACAGGTCAGGGGGCTGAGCACATTTTTTTCTTCAGGTCAGGCCAACCTAGAAAACCACCCTTGAGGTCCAGGAGATGATGCAGCAGACACCAAACAAAGGCCCCTGACCTCTGAGGCTATGGGTAGTACTCTGCTGGGGAAACTTGGTCACTTCTTGGAGACATTGCTATTAGCTGGAACCCATTCAGTGGAACTATATACTCAAGCAACTTTCCAAGCACAGCACACTGCAGTGTGTGACCAAAGCCCTTTTTCCTTAACCAAGATGCCCCAGTAGGAGGTGGATTTTATATCACAACCCAGTACTCATACTCATACATACTGAAATGAATGTTTCACAGAACAATCCATGCCCTAATATAATATTCTCCTATTCTATTCTATCCCATCCTATATATTCTTATTCTATTCTTTAGAAGACTGACCTTTGATGTATTCTCCTGGGTCAAAGAATTTTTCCTGGTTTTATGGCTCACATCTGATTCCCCTTGTATCTGGTTTCTTTAAGTCTGACTTCTCACTTGGAAGAACTGCCTCGCTCTTGATTTTGGTTTTTACATAGGTGTTTTCTCTTGCGTGATTCCCTTGACTCTAAGCATCAGAGCCCAGGGGCAAGTCCTACCCAAACTGCCACACCTGGTTTTGGCATGTGGATCCCACCCACTCCAGCTCAGGTGCAGCGCCCCAGGATCTGATATGTGGGAGGAAGTCTCAGACAGTGGGTGAGATAGCTCATGGGCTGAACATCTGGAAGTGCCATCCACGCCTCTTGAGTCAGGGCAGGGAGGCTCTGACCCTGAGCTGATGGCTCACTGTCTGGTCCCTGGGGGAGAACAGTAGCTGAAGATAAAGGTACAAAGGCACCTCTAAATTACCCAGGTACACTGACCACCATTGCGGTATGAGGCAAATTCATTTTATTAGTTGGTTTGGGATTTCCATGCTGCCTTTCTGTTGTGGCTGATTTTTCCTTTGGGATTGTTTTGACTCCCAGCTGCTTATACTTTTTATTTACTATTGATGTACTGTGCACAAATTTGCCACAGATGTAGGTGGAACTCTTAGGTAGGTCAGGCTATACTTACTGAATAAATCAAGGGCAACATCTATCCTCCTGGGGGCCAGAATGCTCTTTCTCAAACCACCCACCAAGAGTATACACATAAAGCCTGGTATTTCTTTTTTTCTCCTTAAACCTAGAATAAATATCATTTGTTATTGGTTCAGATTCCTTCTCTGAATGTCTAAAATATTCCCTTTTGGGGCTTACTTTGTATTAAGAACTAATGAGTATATAGAACTAATGTGTATCTAGCCATTTAACTTTGACCTTGGAATTCTCTTCTATGATTATTCTCATAAATGCTTTTTTTTCTGTGTATAAGATTTTAGATATGCAGGCCATTGTCTTTAAGAAAAATGTGAGAAAACTTACTATTTTGCAATGTTATTAGCCCTTTGGTGCACAGTGCTCTATGTGTGCATACACACTCTGACAGGCTAAGGGTCTGCCTTTTGGGAGAGTCATTAACTCTGGCAGGGCAGGGTCTCTGGGTCAGCAAATGAACTGATCATGTTGAGGAGGAAAGGCCATCATATATGTGGTGTCAAGCAACTGGACCTTGTCTGTGAACTGCTAATTGCTGAGCACTACTTAAATTTCATAGGCTCCAAAAGACTATCTTTAACTACTGGAATTCCTCCCCTGGTGATCAGAGAGTCACACTAGAGAGGTGAAGCAGGTGTTCAGATAGGAACTGTAAATCAGACTCTGGGCTCTATCCCGATTCTACACTAGCTATTAGACCCTGGACAATTGACAACTTCTGGGCTTTGCTCTTTTCTTTGCAAGGAAAAGGGGTAGGATTCAAATCAATGTTTTCAAACTGTAGGTTATAAACCGATTGGTGGGTTTTGAAATTAATTTAATGAGTTAGGGCTAGCCTTTTGAAGTACGTAATAGAATAGAACAGAACAAAACTATAGCAGAATATTATATGTAGTAAAGGTATGAATTGTTCTGTGAATAATTCACTTCAGTGACATATGTATGAATACCAGGTTATGATATAAAATGCAATTCTTACTGTAGGTCTTGCTTAGTTTTAAAAAACCTTTGAGGAAAGCAGATTTACTTCCAGTTCTGTTTATATGTTCAATAATAGTTTAAGACCTGAAGATTACATTTTCCCTAGTCATCAATATATATAGGACAAAAGTACCTTTTAGTTTCCCAAAGATGAATGGTATATGGGATGGAATATATTTTTGTTTTTTAAATGTTAAAGGAGCTGGGTGTCCAGTAGGAGACCCTAAGGAAGAAAATGGTGGTGTGAAGACCCAAAAGCAAAAATATCGTCCTTATGATTGCATCTTTGGAACATATTTTCCATTCTTGGGTTCATTTATATTATGCAATTGAATTTGAAAAGTTAGTCTCCATCTGTGACCAGGAGAGTTATTTCTACAACTTTGTGAATGAATAATTGTGCCTATATTGAGAGTATCATGTGCACTGAAATTTGAGGGAAAATATGCATAATGTTCTATATATTCATTCATTCTTCAAAGAAGAGTGATTGGGTTTATGCTGCCAAGGCTGTCTTAGACTCTAAGGACACAACTAGCCTGTTTTCACGGAGTTTACAGTCCAGTGGGAAAGAAACGATAATAAACAAAGAAGGAAAACAGCATGTAGTGGCAAGTGCAAGGCAAGAACTAGAAACAGTGTGCTCTCACTGGGCAACTGGTTTTGTGTGGATGATTGCGAAAGGCCTCTCTGTTGGGTTAACTGAGAAGCTGAGATGTGAAAAGCAAGAAGAGCAACTACATGATCAAGGAAAATGAGTTAATAGTTATTAATTGTTGCCATAAATCTTTTGCTCTATTAGAGTTGATTAAGTAAATAAAATCAGGAGGAAGAACATTGTGAAGCCAAGGGAAGAGAAAATTAAAGTTCTAAGGTGAGAATATGCTTGGTAAGTTCAAAGAAAAAAGAAGGCCTGTGTGCTGGGGCCTCCTGGGCAAGATGTGTCCAGAATGGGTGGGAGGTGTGGCAGGTCACATTCTGTAGGATTTTGTAAATCAGGGAGAAGAAGAATATGACTTGTGTCCAGAAAGGGAGATGAAGCCTTTTCAAGTTCAAGCAAGGAAGGGGCATGAGAAAGTAATTTTTAAAATGCCTCTGGCTGCTGGGCGGAGAAAGGGTTATGGAGAAGCCTTGTTGACAGGAAGACTAGCTGGACTCCATGTTTAGCAGTGGAAGTGCTTGAAGCAACAGGGAAGGCAATTGCTCTCAACTTCAGGTGTCCAGAAGCCAAATGGTCCTTTCTTGACCAAGTGGTGTAGTTATGTTTGTCTCCTGCAGACATCATTTGGATTTTTCCCTGCATATTCTATAGTGTTCCATTTTGGAAAGGAAAGCCAGAACCCATTTCCCTAAAATAATTCAAACTACCTGGTATGAGGGGAAGAGCACCTCTGAGGGAAACGTGAGAATATCGAGTATACCAGCTGATTAACAAAAGGACAGGAATATTTCCACATCAGGAGACATTCAAGTCAGAGCACAGAGCTACCACCATGTAGAAAGCCAGCTGTAGTGATTCATCTGTGCACAGCTGCTGGTAGAGTCTGCACAGGTAACTCCCAAGATCAAAACAGCCATTTGTACTTAAAATAATTGCTTTGGAGCCATTTCCAAGATGCTTCTGAATGCTGTTAACTTCAAAGAACCTACTTCCCCTATTTGAAAAATGGATATTTTAATGTCTGCCAAGCCACAATTCCATGAGGCATGATAATGTGCAGAATGTTCTGGAGATTTCTAATGAAACATCTCTAAGACCTAGAACTTACTGCAGTCATGTTGGCCACCTCTGAAAGAGTCAAGGCTCAAAGTTAAATAGCATTAAAAAAAAATCTTTTGGCATAAGATAACTCATGTCATTCAGCTTTGCTCCAGCCAGAGTCATTGTTACTGACTGAGGAGAAACCAAGACACTCTTGATTTTTGGTGAAGGAGGGCAGAACAGTGTAAACATATGGGCATGAATCTCTCTAGTATGGTGACAACAATAAGAAGATCAATAGGAAATTCTGAACTCAGAAATACCTTGTGTTTTCATGAGTTGTGTGCAGGCAACCTTACCTTTTTAGGTTTGGCAAATAATTTAAGCAGGGATCCTGTCACCAACAAAATCTAACAGTGCCATCTTAAAATAAAAGCAAAGGAAAGATTTTTCAGCCTTTTTTAAAGAAACTAAATAAATATAATACTGGATTTCCTGGGGTTGAGACTTGACTGAGAGATTTTCCATCTTATACTTGTTTGTTCTGTTTCAATGGCAACCTTTTATGTCAGTGCAGGGGTAAAGGGGTACCCACACAAATGAGAGATTCTGGATTTAGCTGAGGTCATTAGTCAAGGGTGCCCTTCTCACACAGTGATGCCTTGCAGACACAGGATGGGCAATTATGTGAGGAATGTGATATCACCAAGTCTGAACACAGAGAAGATGGGACGTTGGCACAGGCCTGCTTGGTCTTGATTTTAGCCTACAGAGGAGCTGCAGAAGGTTGGCAGCCCTTTGCCTCACAGATGGGATTCAGGCTGCCAGTGGCTTTTCTTCTTCTGCCCACATAACATTGTTTATGCAGAGGAAATAAATACATGGCCTGCAACTTTGAACCCACCATGTAATGGGCAAGATAGAGGAGCTGGGACTGAGCCGTTGCTGGGATAAAAGGGAGGAGAGTAGTAATAGTAAGATCTCGAAGAGACCCTGTGTGCAAGCAGCTGGATATTCCGTTTGGCTTGCTTACTCTTCTATTTCTTGTACCCTGAGATGGGATCTGCATCATGCTTTTATAAGGACAAACTAAATCATGTCCCTAGGCAAAATAGAAAAGCTGCTTTGTATGAGAACCTGACCATGTACAAGAGGAAACAACGACTGTTGGCAAATGTCAAAGACTGTTAAAAGGAAAGGTGTTAAGACTCATTTTGATCACTAAATAGTAACTGGGGTGATAACTAGAAATACCAGAGAGAAGGTTCAGCTTTTCATTGTTTTCTGATAACTGGAACAGGGAAAGAAAAGAGGATGGGGTTAGGTCATGATATCCAAAGTTCAATTCCCAGGTCTGTGGTTAAACAGCTCTGCGACCTTAGATAAGTTAGATGAGTACTCTGAGTTTGTCTTCTTATCTGTAAAATATTTGTTTAATAGTTTCTTATTGAGCATCAGTATTACATTATTATAATAAATACATTATATAATAAATACATTGCATGCCATGTTCTGTGTATGAGAAACCAAGAGTGGGGAAAAAACAAGTAAAGGACTAAGTAAAATATATATTATATTAGTTAGTGACAAATACAATGGGAATGATAAAGCAGAAAAAGGACACCAAGACTGGGAGCTGTGTGTGTGTGTGGATGTTTGTGGTAAAAGTCTTTACCTCCTAAGGTTTTAAGATTGAATGAAAAACTGCATTCAAGCCCTCAGCACATAGTAAACAATAAATCCATGTCCCTTTCCTACTCTGTCCAGGAATGGAAAGGCTGTAGAGAGATCCAGTGACTCCCTGGCCCTTCAGATTTCACGACTCTGCCACTTACTGTGTCACCATGGCAGGTTACTCTCATTTTAGAAATGTAACGCTGAGGAGGAGATGAGCCAACGTGTAGACAGACTTAGAGCAGTGCCCGGCACACTGTGGCACAGTGCGGCAATGGCTCTCCCTGTGAGTGACTGCTTCTGCCTGAGTGAAAGCTCCCACTGCCCTCTTCTGCCCCAGTGTCACCCTGGCACCCTGAGGAGACTCCTGGGTAGTAGGAAGGCCTTCCCCTGGCAAAGGGCTGGCTTTGCAGATGACCTGAGTGGGCCTTCAGGCCATCTGAAAGTAGAGACTGTGACAGAAGTGAACTGTCACAGGAAGGGGATTTACTGTCCAGATGGCTGAGGACTGAGGTATGAACAAGTGGGAGAAGACTTCCGCTAACCAGGAGGGATTCACAGCCTGGGAATCCTGGTTTCTCTTTTGTCCTTGTTAAAACAGTCATCCAGATCCTTCTTGGCCTCTACCAGCTGTTTGTTTAATGTAAGTTTCAGTATCAAACAGAAATGAGACAAGTGGTACTGCTGTCCTCTGCTCAGGGCTTTGTCATCTGCATCATGAGGCCTGAGGGCTACCCAGAGCCTTGAAGCCCTTTCTCAGCTCAAACATTGTACAGTTCCAGGACTACATGTAGATCTGAGGAAAATTAGTAACTGAGACAAGCCATTGCCCAAGGGCTCTAGAATGAGGGTAGACTGAAATGTCCCACTCAGGGAAGAGGTTCTGCTCCACTTTGCAGATGTGCCTTAGAAAAACCATTGAAACTACAGCTCAGTAGTGATGCACCACTGGGCCTGTGGGTCAAAACTACCTTGTTCGCATTTCTGTTACCAATGGTCAGTGATATTCGTTAAGTACTCACTGTGTGCCAGACCTGTGAGCACTTTATATTTTTGTCCTTATTATCATTCACAATGACTCTATGAGGCTCAGTGTCATTAATTTTTCCACTTAGTGCAAAGGAAACTGAGACGTGAAGAGGATGAGCAGATATGAGTAGTTACAAGCTGAGAAGTGAACCTGTGGTATCTGATTCCAAAGCTGAATTCCATCAAATTTTGTAAGTTATTTACTTTTAAAATATGTATTCTCACTCACTCGGATGACTGGAAAGGAAGGGGCAGGAGCTAGTGCTATCAGTCTGGGAATGGTGCACATCCCTGCCAGAGGTGGTACATGGGCATGTGTGAAAGTAATTGCTGGGTGTCATGGACCAGGGAAAGACGTGGCCATGGAGGAGAAAAGACTGTGACTCACAACCCTAGCTATTTCTATCACCCGGAATCATAAGAGTTCTCCTGTTTACATTAATGACCCTCTGGGAATGAGAGAAAAATTCCTCAGAGGGCAGGTGATTTTATGGTGGCCAAGGATGGTGGAGTTGAATTCCTACACTGCCCAGGAGTCTGGGCTCCCACACTGTGTCCCGGTGGTGCCTTGCCAACTGTACTTAGCCAGCTTTCAGCACTGGAGCATCTCCTACAGCCCCAGGGCCTGGGTTCAAGACTGAAGCCCAGCTCTTAATGGAACTGGCTGTCATTCTCCTCATTCTTTGAGCTATGGGGAACTCTAATGAAGCTGCTTCTGGGAGGCCTGCTGACTCCAGACAAGCCATGGTAGTTGGGTTAACATTATTCTGATCCTATTTGAGTATATTTGCAAGCTTCTTAGAGAAAAAAGAATTAAAAAATTAAACTTTGCAGACATCTTACCAGTTCACAAGGCTGGAGATACATTACATCTACGTTGACTTGACACTCATGGCTCTGAGTAAGTATTACCAAGGGTCCCACTTATTGCTCAAGAAAAGGGAGCTTAGAGCTGTTAAGTTACTGGCTTTAAAAGACCACCATTGTTAAGAAGCAAACGCATCCTTGAATCCATTTTCTATAACCCCAAATCCATGATCTTTAGTCACCTCTCAAAGAATTGTAATGAGACAGAATTGTGTATGCATGTGAAATACCATTATTTAAAGGAGCAAAATTAACATAGGTTAATAGCCAGGTTGTAGTAAGTAAAAATAGATGATGGCTTTGATAAAAGTAGGAAGAAAAATGAAACTGATAAAAAAAAAGAGTTCAATAATTATTTGCTCTTAGTTCCTGTTTAAATTTATATACATTCATTTTAAATTAATGTTTGTGTAGAAACTTTCATCCAATGGACATGGGTTACAAAATAGTTCTATTGCTGATCACTTTCACTGGCTTTCCTTTTTCTTTTCTTTTTTCCTTTATATTTCATTGGAAAGAGAAATAGGACTTGATGTGTCATTTGCAAAAAATCTCTCTTTTGTTGGGGGAACTCGAATCATCCAAAATCTCTGCACCTTTCTGCTAGTAAATTTTATTTCCAAGAAAGAAAATAATTGAGTATGCATCTCATCATGGAGCGTCTTGGTGTCTCTTCACTCACTAGAGCTTTCTTCTTGCATTCTGTGAAGAAGAAAACAATGCCCCTTGAGAGAACTCAGAGGTCATATTTGTTTATGAGGCTGAGACTTCTTTTCCCCTTTGTATGAGTTATGTATTGCTGCATAACAAATTACCACAAATTTAGTGACTTAAAAAAAAAAACATTTATTAGCTCTCACTTCTGTAGATCAGCAGTTGGGGCATGACTTGATCGGTCCCCCTCTGCTCAGGATCTTGAGAGGCTGTAGTCAGGGTGTCAGCTGCACCATGTTTCTCATTTGAAACTCAGCGTAATCTTCTAAGCTTTTCATTTATTGAAGAGATCCTGTTCCTTGCAGTGGTAGAACAGAGGTCTCTGCTTTCAGGTTGGCTGTTTTCAGCTCCTAATTAGGTACTGGACAGCGAGGGGAAACTTGGAAAAGTCCAGCTTTTGTACCTTAATATTGCTTATTTATTACATGAACATTATTTAACAAGTACATAATATAAGCTCAGAAGTTTTTTAGGAGCTTCACAAATGTTTAATCCTCACAAGATATTAGGAGGTAGGCATTATTCTTCCTGTTTTACAGATGAGAAAATCTGAGGCACAAAGAAGGTAGGTCATTGCCCATGGTTACACAGCCAGCAAGTGGAACCTGATTTCAAAGCCAGGGGTGCTGGCTCCCAAGTCCGTGCTCTTAATCCTTGCCTGGCACTGCCTGGACTCTCCTCTTGAGTGGTGAATCCTTCCCACCTGGGCACTGAAGGGTTGGTCATTATTTCCAAACTCTTGAGGGGCCTGGTGGTGGTCCATATCTAAAACCTATACTCTCTCATTCTTTTGAACTCTCTAAGACATTACCTTCAAACAGTTTGGAGGGTATTTGAGTTTATTTTAATTTTTCTCTAATTTTGCACAAGTCTTTTAATTTTTTTTTAGGTTATTTCTGTGAGGGGTGGGTTATTTGAAATGATAAGAGCTAAGACCAAATGGTGAGCTTACTCTTAATACATATAACATCAAAAATATTGAAATAACATTGCCACAGAAAATTGAATGGTTCACTCAAGTCCTACTGATACTAGGTTTTATCATTCTTAGATGATTTTTGATTAGGTTTATAATGATTGTAATGATACCTTACCATTGTTTAAATTCACATTTCATTAATTGGCAATGATATTTTTAGTGTATACTTATAGGAGTGATATTTTTACTTTTCAAATTTATTTATTTGTATACTTATTTAAATAGCATTATAGATCTTTAAACTCTAAACATCATCTGTACTGTAAAATGCACCTTGTCTCCTTATAGGTTATGTTATGCATAAAACAAAGTTTGACTTTGGATTTCACAAAAGTTAAAATTGGAAAGGTAACACTAGTATATTTTCTAAAAGCACTGTATATGCTTGTTAATTGATTGACTTAAAGTTTCCTTGCATCAGTTCAGTGCATAGCAATTCCTCCTCACATGTGTTGAGAATGATGTATCACATCACCCACAACTGAGTACCGGAGCAGCAAAGAAGTAGAGAGCAGGTAGTGATGTTGAGACACGAGTGTTCGAGAACCACCGAGCTCAGACATGCTTGGAAAACTCCTTTCTTCTGAGTGTTTAAATTTGGATTCTTGAGCTTACTTTACTTTACAAATGTATCCCAGGCTCATGTGCATCCTGGCTGAGTACTGAAGAGTCAGAAGAAATCCCCCAGCTGGGGTATTTCCAAGTAAGGTCCTTGATATCAGGACTGAGAGGGGCATTCCCCCCACCTGCAGGGAGGAGCAGATGCTTCCACCATGGGGCTGTGGGCTATGTAGGGCTGGGAGATTCAACTGGCTTTCTTCCTGGGAGGGGGACTAGCCAAAACCAGGCTCAGGTTGATGGAGAACTTCTGCCTGAACAAGGTTGAGGTGATTATAGGGTCAGCCACTCTAGCTGTGACAGACATTTACACAGGTGCCAGAGAGCCAGCACTTCTGGGCTCCTTTGTCAGCTCCCAGCCAGTGGTTTCCTGGCTAAATCAACAGATAACTCTCTGAAGCTGGCTAGAGAGGAAAAACCTTTTAATAATGAGCTCAGAGCTCATACAAACATGCTCGTGCGCATTCTCTCTCTCTCTCTCTCTCTCTCTCTCTCTCTCTCTCTCTCTCTCTCTCTCTCTCTCTCTCTCTCTCAATTTGCATTCTTTGTTGCCAAAGGTGGAAGCATTTTTGTCATGCCCTTCTAACCAGCTGAAGAGGGTGATTCCCTCTTGTATTTCACCCCTCTAGGGGCTAGCACCTTCCAATGACTACACCTTCTGTTTCCGGGTGCTGATATTAGGGCAGTGAGTGGTCTCATTGCTCAATGCAGGACTATGCACTCTCAGCATCAATTACTAAGGTTTTCAGAAACCAGGTGTAGAGTCACAGGAGGAATAGCTATCTTATGGAAGGTCTGTAATTGTCCCAGGTTTGGTGGATGGATCAGAGGGCAGGCCCTCTCTGTGAACTGCAGTCTCAGCCCTTAGATCAGTGGTCTGTTAGGGAGGTTGCTGCCATGGGTAGTGTCTGTGGGAAAAATTTTTCTTGAGAGGCCATACTGCTTTGAGTGTCTCATTCTCAGAGAGGTTGTTCTTGTATAAATTTCCCTTTGTTAATAACAATATGCCAAAAACCTGGCTTTGTCGCTATGTCACAAACCTTCTGAATGCTGTTTAATATAAACATCAACTTAGATCTTAGCCTTGCTTCTTCTCATTTACAGTAGAGCCAAATTTCTTATCTTCCACTGATTTAAAAAATATTACAAAAGCCATTGCATGTAAGGGAACACACAGTACTTGTCTCCTTGTCGCCATCACCAGAACTCAGCTTTCATTTTAGATCCCTTTCTTCATTAATTATTTTCTCTTCATTTTGATTTCAAACATTCTTCACCATCAGTTGATAATTGATAATGAATTTGAGAGACCATAATGGATCCACATAAAGGATGAGGCTATTTAATGTTTTCCAGATGTAGGCAGCTGTCAGGAGCACAGAGCAATCTGACAGAATGGGGGCCCTGGACCCTGTTTCTCATGTGACCAGGGCTCTGGGTCCAAGCTCTGATTTCCACAATTCACATTCAGATACAAGATGAGGTTGAAATGAGTCAGATGATCAGGGGTGTTGGGAAGTTATTCACCGTATTATCAAGTTTTATTCAAGTCTCCTAGTTAAAAATAATACCATGCACTGTTTCTGTCACACTATTGAACGTTTCATTTTTTTTATCAGAATTATAGTCAAAATTGACAGATGAGAATGGGTGTTTACAGATGTGAAGAATGGAAGGAAATAGCACACTTAATGATAACTACATGGTTATGAATATCACAATACAAACTCAATCATCTTTAGCTTCTAAATTAATTTTTCTTTAATAAATTATGAATTATGTTATAATAACAATTTGTTTCTCAGATAGAGGGTGGTGTTAAATGACCACAAATCCCAATATAAGTAGTTTTTGTTTACTGATTCTAATTCTAATTGCAAATCCAATGTAATATTATGAACTTTAATTTTATTTCCAGCTATAACAATGCCAATCTGAAAATTGATGATACCTACAAATAAAATTATATTTTAAGGTACTTTTGAAGCCTGACATGTTTTTAAACTTTTTTCTAGTTATCTCATCTGTGAGCAAAAGGAGTAAGCGGACTCTGGTAACCATGCACAATTTTAGAACTGGATTTAAAATTCAGCACTTTCATTTTCCTAATTTGCCACTAAAATTGGAGATGACATGAAATGTAAAAACTGCAGCTTTCAAAATGTGAGAATCCCTGTACTCTTTTTCTCTCTCAGCTTTTGCCATTTGTTTTCTGCATCGCTCCTCATTGGACATCTAATCCTCTTAGGGTCCCATTCTTTCTGGTTGCCCTGAACCTCCGGGAACAGAGGAAGGAATTGGCTCTGATCAAATCAATTGGCAGGAAAAGCAGACTGGGCTTGTTATTCTGCTCAGGACTTCTGTGCTCAGTGAAAAGGCCTGGAGACATACTGATGGACTTTTAGACACCAAGAGTGGGCAGAGAGATTCAGGCCAGGCCCTTCCACACCCTGCCTGGATGAGCCAGGGTAGCCCGCTCCAGTGGACAAACCAGGCCAGCCCAGGGGTGGCTGAGTGCAGAGCTAAAACATTTGCGTGGAAGTTGCTCTACAGGCTAGAATAAGATGATATTCTTAAAAGGCCTATCCAAAACTTTGATTTGAGGCAACAGGCTTTAGGTATAAGGATTTCTCTGAGTATCCCTTTTATTTTATTTTATTTCTAATAATCCAAAGTGCTTTTGAGTTCTTTGGGTGAAAGGCATTTCAAGGATATGTAGAGTTATTATGATGTTGATGGGTGGAGTGCAACTTGCTCCTTCAAAGCCTCAGGAAAGGAAACCCATGCAGTAAATTAGTCACAGATTCATTTAAGTGCCCAGCTTCAGCTCAGCTATTCACACTACTCCCTGAGTCACGTGTTTCAGCTGCTCTTTTCTCTGCCCTCCATGTAATCCCTGAAAAAATAGAAGTCTTTTTGTGTGCAGGGGATGGGGTGGGGGTAGAGACTGGCCACGCAAATCCCCCTGCATGGATGCAAAGCAAGACCAGAGTTGCCAGGGAGTTTTTTCAGCCTTTGCGGAAATTAAGGAGCTCATGGAAGGAGCTTATTCTTCATTTATGGTGAGTTCAAGTGGGACAATAGGTCTGTGTGGCAAAGGATTACTCAGCTAGTCACAAAAGCATCAGGATCTTTTAATCTGAAAATCAAAATTGTACACCCAGTGACCCTATCACCAGAGGGGGACATAATGCTAAAATGAAGAAACATTTTTTTTTTCTCATGATGGCAAAACTTTCTCAGTACGGGAATATCACTGTTAAGCTTCTGACATTTCAGCAGCCGTTTCGGAGCTCAGGCTACATAATTACATTCCCTCAGGATCTTTCAAGGGTTAGGTCTCATTGAGAGGAACAGTGGGTGCTGCCCTTGGTATGTCCAAGGACTGTGATGCCAGAGGGGAGAGGATGGAGTTCATCTTAGAGTCAGCAAAGATGCCAGAGGCTCCAGCTGGGGCTGGCAACCATCCATTCTCTCCAGACACATAGGTTCCTTTGAAAACTGTGTGAGGGATTCATTTTATTCATCAGTTCACTTCTGGCTAGTTTTGTTTCTTTCAAATTAATGTGCTTATCTTCTGGAAAGCCAATGTATCAAAGTGCAACTAGGAATAATATTATTCTAATAATATAATTATTATTATTTTATTTTATATATATAGTAGATGGATTCCAAAGCCAAGAGCAAATTTTTGTGAACTAATTGGCTAAGATTTCATCATTCCTACTCCCTTTTGTGTGTATGAGTGCTGTTTTGTGTCAAGAAGATGTTAAGTCTTACTGATGGCATTCAGAGGGCCTCAAACCTCTTCGGCGATAACCCTGCTTTACTGTATGTGTCTTTTTGTGATCAGGAAACATGGATGCACCTCTCTACATGCTTTGTTAACCATGAGGTCTCCAAGACCATCTTATGATGTTAGAGAAGTAGTGCCCACAAGATAGAAAGGAATCTGCTTACCTGATCATGGGTGTTTAGAAGTTTGGTTTTAAAGGCTGTGGAATGACGGCTCCTGCTCTATGAATACATGTCTGCTGAAAAGACTAAGGCCGATCTAAGTGCCACCCCCTGAAACCCAGAGAAACATTTCAGATGAATCTGTGTGTGCAAAGTCTACAATAATGCCTTTTGGGGAGCAGATTTTCCTCTTCATCTTACGTGGGCTCTAGGAGTTATTGTAGATGTGCTTCTGGAAGTCATCAACCCATTGTTCTGCCATCCTCGTCTTCTAGAAGACTGAAAAAAGCTGACCATTGTCAGAAAGAGCAGGAAGCTAGGAACAGCACCTTCTGTTGGGACTGTGTCTGCCTTTGGGCACTGGAATCCTCTGTTCGCCACACCTGCAGGGTCCTGAGGGAAGTGAGGAGGATGCAGAATAGGTCGCTCTATGCCAGAACACCTACGACACTACTGGTTTAGGAGGTGCATTTGGATAATGGTGTTCTCTCAGCCCACTATCACATGGAATCTGACAATATCCTGAGAGGAAGAGCAAGACAAATACTTGCTGACTCCTTTTTTCATTAAAGAAACTAAAAACTCAGATGGTTTAAGTGATTTCCAATAAGACAGCATTCCCCACAGTTGTGCTGAAATTTGAATCCAGTGTTCTTTCAGTTCTATTGGTCTTGTTATTATAATTGTGAATTAAATAGATGGTTGGGTACTCATAAATCACAGAGCACTATAATTAAGTTATTCCATTGTGTCCTAAAAACTGGGTCATTTTCATTCAAATAAAAAGAAAAATAGATGGTGATAAATTTACCTAATTTATTATTTCAAGAGCTGTTTCAGCCAAAAAGTAACTCTCATCATGAAAGCAAATGTTATGTCCACTCCCCTCTCCTCTCGTCTCCCACATCCCTCTCCTTTGCTCCTCCACCAGTGTGGACACCTATAATTGATGAGAACAGCTTTTCCCAATGAGCTCCAATGAAGGCTTAGGATTCTTAGTGCATCACATCAGGCAGTGATTTCCAATGTTTGGAGTGAGCCCCCAAAGTAGAAACTCCACTTCAATATTTAAAAATGTATTTGTTTAATTTTCAGTAGATAATACATTAACATGTTTTACAAATCAGAAAATATATAAAATACATTGTTTCTTCCATCACATTCCCCTTTGCCCAGTTTTCTCCTTTACCAAATTAGAAGAAAGCAACAAGTAACCATAATTATTGGATTCCTGTATATCATCTCAGAAGTTTTCTTATGCTTGCATAAGTAAATACAAATATGTATTCCCTACTTTGCAAATGTTACGTACACAGCCTGTACCTAACATAACAATAAATCTATAGATTTTTCCCTCTCAGTATATATAGAGCTTCCTTATGTTTTCTGCAGTTGCATCATTTTGCATTGTTTGTATGTATCTTAATAATATAATTGGTGAATGCATCAATCTCCTGTTAATGGATATAATTTTTTGCAGTTACAATGCTGTACTAAATAACTTTGTGCATACATTATTTCCCACATGTACCAGTATATATGTAGAATACATCCCTAGAAGTGGAATTTCTTAGTCAAGGGTTGAAGGTATTTATCATTTATTAATATTTTCAAAAAGCCTTCCCCGGTTGTTTTACTTATTTACACACCTACTATTTCCATAGGAAAGCGCCCTTTTCCCCACAGCCTAAACATAGTTGTTTTATCAAACCTGATAGAAATTTCTACTAGATTAGAAATTGTGTCTTAGTGTAGTTTTATCTAGCACTTCCATTACTGTGAGTGAGCTTGAGCATTTCTTCTTATATTTAAGATGCACTTTTCTTTTTCTGTTTGCATCTTCTCTATTTCCGAACTCATTAATGGATGACTGGCAATGTCCTGCCTAGGGGAACTGAGGTGTTTTGAGGTCACACCCTCATTGTATTGAGTCTGACATTAGGAGCACATTTACCCCTTGTTACCAGGACTAGACTAGTTAGTAGCGTGGGTTGTGAGTGAACATGAGTCCCATCGACAGAAGGTAAGGAATGACAAGGTATTCTCAACAGCCAAGCAAAGATGCAGAGCTTCGCTGGTTCATGGCTTGTTTGGACCGTGCCTGTACAACAAGACCCTATAGGTCCATGAGGTTCAAAATCCATTGATATCTTCCTGTTTCCATAGGAAGAGCCTGTCACACACACACACACACACACACACACACACACACACACACACACACAAAATGGAATGAGTGCCCTTTAATATATTTCAAAACGAAATATAAATTGGTTTTGAATTGGCTATTTCTTTGAGTGATTTCTGTATTATCTGCTCCTTATTAGCATGAATAGTCTTAGTTGAGAAAGATATATTGACATCTTACTATGAACAGGATGTGGGGGAGGGGAGGAAGTCTTTTAATCTTTTCTGAAGCTGACACATATATAGAGGAAAGAAATCTCTGGTCCCTGCTTCAGAGAATCAAAGTAAAAATATGAGCTTGACTTTTTCTTGTCAAATACATTTACATGTGACATTGTGACATAAGCCTCTCAGTGAAAAGGAACAGGTTTCATTTATTAAGAATCTAGGATCATAGAAACTGAACCTAATTATGAGAATAATGCGTGAGCAGTGACACACAAGATAATTTGGATAATTCTGTTTTACACCTGAACATTTGATACATGTGAACAGGTATGTGTCGGGGGTGGAGGTGGTGGGGGGGACTGTCTGTGTCTGTGTGTCTGAAGATCCCTGTAGCAGAAGTTGGCCTCCCTTAGTCTCCCATCCCAGGGTTGCATCTTCACTCAGCATTCTTCATTACCTCTTGCCCAAAGCAGACAGATGGTGTTCACACTTATGCTTTGCCAGAAATAATTACTTCAATTCTCAACAATTTTCAGAGCTCCAAGTCCTCCTGCCTTTCCCAGCTGATTGTGAAGACTCCCTGGGTGGATGAGTTTGTGAGAAGTTGGCCTTCAATATCAAAATAATGAATAGGCTTTAATGTGATTCTAAAAAATCATTCAACCAGGAAAAGTTGGCTAGATTCGAGAAGCAGTTTTCAGTGAGTTCTCATTTACATATGGTTTTTCAAATGCGTTTTTTTAGGCACACAGAAATACCAGTGGCTTATTAAAAACTATTCCCTTGTTAATTTCAGGTTCTCTGTACTAACCAAACAAATACCAGTCTTCTATGTGTTATAACTTTCTTCAAGGCCATAATCTCAAATTATGAAATGAAAATGAAATCATAGACTTGGCTATTTCATCACTGTGTACTTCTTAACTCTTAGTAATTACAAAGTAATAACTTATACATATATTAGTTTAGAAAATGCAGGAGATTCTGCAAATATGTCATTTGGTTCTCATATAAGCCTACTATCAATAATACTGTTTTTCAGATGACAAAACAATCTTAGAATGATTATGAGGTTTCTCAGAGTTCCATAGCAGTGAGAGTATTTTGTCAGAATCACACATATTTACTGTATTGTGTGTTATAACCTGATGTGAAATTTTAAACTAGACAAGACCCTGACTCTACATTTTTATTGCAAACATTTTCTTTCAAGTGAGCATAGTACTTTTTTGTACACAGTGCACAGTTGTATTAATGTCCAGAACAATAAAAGGGAAAATTTGTGCCCATTTTTAGGTGAGAATCTGGAAGGCCGTCTCCCAACTCTCATTGTTACTGGAATCACTTCCCGTTGAACCGAAAAGTGCCTGCCTGCTTTTATTCTAAAGATCTTCTCCCTTCCATCTTTAATTTTTAAGAAACATATACAAATGCCCAAATGCTCACTATAAAAGACTCAAAAATTAACATTTAGTCATTTTTGTTCTGATATTATTATTAAAATGAAACATGTAGAAGATGATACAGTTGCATCCAGCTTTGACACCCATGTTCAAACTCACTCAGCTGCTCTTCAGAGAATCACCATGACAGATTTAGTGAGTGCACCTCAATTTATTTATTTTTTACATTTCAATAATATATATTCATAATCAATATATAGTATTGTTTTGTGTTTTTAAATTATATATAAACAGTATCATCCCAGTAAACTTTATTTTTTAAACTCAGCCTAATATTTTCAAAATCTATTTTATTCACATAATCAGCATGTAGCTGATTTTAAAATACAATCTCTCTTTTAAAATGTGAGTTAAATTTATTTATAGTTAATGTGATTATTGAATATATTTGTACTTATTTCAATTATATATATGTATTCCATTTACCGTGTGTTTTTTTTTGAGACATGTTATCACTTTTATTCATTATATTCATTTAAAGCTGTATGTTTATTTAAAGTGCATCCCTGCACATATTTCATTTCATTCTTGGAGCAATCATTCTAGGCATATTTTTATCATCATCCTGAGACCCTAACTCGTGTGTGATCCTAGGCAAGTTTCTCCCTCTCTACCTCATTTTCCTCATCCAGTTAGTCTAGTTACATAACCAGAAGTTTTTCCCATAAGCTAGTCATCTTAAATAACATTAACCAGAGCAGTAATGACAGCTGTCATTTATTGAGAGAGTGCTTTATTTTAGACAGTATTTTTTGAAAAATAATAGGCTCTTGATAAATATTAGTTTCTGAATCAATTGCAAAATAGGCCTAAAAGTCAGAAATTGCCCTCTCAGCTGAACTAAAATGGACTGTGACCGCCATCTCAAATGAAACTTCTTATTTCTTCCCTCTAAGTTTAGATGGGATATAAGAGCAAATATACAATTGCACCAAGAATCTCTGGCCCATGAAATTTCAAATACCCTTGAAACTCATCCCTCAGATAGAAGACAGAGACATTGTGATAAAGGTGTCTTACTATCAATTCATGTGCATTCAGTGATGAGTTCTTCTTGAATTAATCACATTCACATTCTATCACTGGCAAGGTTTAGCAATGGATATGATATGCTGAAGTGATTACTCATTGAATGTCTAAACAAATCACTAAGTTCAAAACAAATCGTAATCAATCTTTTTTATCTTTGTTTGCTTATAATCTAGAGCATTCTGCTAAAACCAATCTATTGCTTTTTTAGCTATATTAAATCCTGAGAGAAAAATCTGCTAAATTCAAACAAAGAAAAGATTGAGCAGGATCATTTGATAGAATAATATCTTTGACTATCTGAGGCTTGAAATAACAAAAAAAAATGCATAAACCTGAAATATTAACTTCTTAGCTATGTCCCACAAATTTTGGTATGTTGTATTTTTCTCTCTTTTTTTTTTTTTTGCATTGAGTTTAGTATATTTTAAAAAGATTTTTTCTTGAGATTTCTTTTTTGATTGTGGATTATTTAAAAGCATGTTATTTACTTTACAAGATTTTCTTATTACCTTTCTGGTATTTTTGTTTGATCCCATTGTGGTCAACAAACATACTCTGTATTTTTTCAGTTTTTTAGTATTTGTTGAGTTTGCTTTATGACCCAAGATATGGTTTATCTTGGTAATGTTTTGCGAGCAGTTAAAAATGTATTCTGAAACCATGAAGTGTTCAGTAAGTGTTGATTACAACCTGCTGATTAATAATATTGCTGGATTGGTCTATATTCTTTCTGATTTTTTGTCTAGTTGTTTTAATAGTAGTTGTGAATTTTCCTATTTCTTCATTTAGTTCTATCAGTTTTCATTTTACATATTTTGTGGCTCTGTTATTTGGTGCATAAACACTTAGGACTGTTATATGCCTTCTTGATGAATTGACCTTTTTATCATTATGCAATGTTCTTCTCTCTACCCTGTAATTTTTTTAGCTATGAAGTATAATTTATCTGATTTATAAGAAGAGCTCCTGCTTTATTTTGATTAAAATTTGCATGCCATATTTTTTCCCATACTTTTCGTTTCAACTTACCTATACTATATTTGAACAGAATTTCTTTTAGATAACATATAGTTGGAACTTTTTAAAAATTCATTCTGCCAATCTCTATCTTTTAATTAATACATTAAACCATTTATATTTGATGTAACTATTAATATGTTAATATTCAAGTCTGTCATTGTATTTTTTGTTTTCTCTTTGTTTCTTCTAGGTCTATATTTCTCTTTTTCCTTTTTCTTGTCTGCCCCTCTGTTACTTAAACTTTTTTTCAAAATCTGTATTGATTTATCTATAGTGTTTTCAAGTGTATCTCTCTGAATAGATTTTTTTCATGGATTCTCTAGGTATGATATTATACATATGTAACTTATCACAGTCTGTTGATGTTGACATTTTACTAATTTGAGTGAAGTGTAGAAACTTTATTTCTTTTAAGCCCTTTGACCCTCTTACATTTATAGTTGAATTGATTTAAATTTTTCCTCTATATACATTGAGAACCACATCAGAAAATGTTTATCTGCTTAAATAACAAACATAATTTGGAATATTCAAGAAGAGAAGAAAATTCTATTTACCTGTACTTTTGCATTTTCCATGTTCTTTCATCCTTCATAAATTCCCCAAATTTCCATTTTTATCACTTCCTTTTAGTTTCAAGAACTTTTATTAGCCATTCTTTTAGGACTAGTGACAAATTCTCTTAGTTTGTCTTCATTGGGGAACATGTTGGTTTCTCCTTCATTTCTGACACTTTCCAAGGTTCCACTCTTATCACTTCCTTTCAGTTTCAAGAATTTCCATTAGCCATTCTTGTGACACTTTCTTCTGACTTCCAGTTTCATATAAGAAATCCATTGACATTCAAATTGTTTCTCTTATAGGTAAATGTTTCTCTCTTGCTGCTTTCAAGTTACTTTCTTTGTTTTTCGTTTTCAACAATCTGATTATTACATTGTATCTTGAAATGAATTGGGGGTGAGGTGAGGTTATTGTTTGGAGCTCATTCAGCTTCTTGAATTTTTAGATTATGCCTTTTGTTAGATTGAGAAGTTTTAGTCAATACTTCTTTGATTACCTTTTAAGTCCTATTCCCTTTTTTTTCTTCTTCTGAAGCTCTTATGACACAAGAATTAGATAATTTTGTTATAGTACCACAATCCCTGAGGTTCTGTTCATTTTGTTTTTTTAAAAAACAAAAGTTTTTCTCTCTATTGTTAGAATTGGGTAATGTTTATTGTTCTTTCTTCAAGTTCATTGATCCTTTCTTTTGTCCTCTTTATTCTGCTGAACCCACCCATAGAGTTTTTAATTTCAGTTATTAAATAATCTAAATTCTGAAATTTACATTTTTCTTCTATTTTTTTTATATATGTTTGTTGCTAAGACACGACTGTATTTTTTTATTTGTTTCAAGCATGTTTATAATTGACTGTTGCAGTATTTTTGTGATGGTTGCTGTAAAATCCTTCGGATAATTTCAATACCTGTATCATTTCAGTGTTGGCCTCTGTTAATTGTTTTTCCCATTTGAGATTCTCCCAGTTCATGGCATGATAAGTGATTTTCAATTATATTCCGGACATTTTGTGTACTATAAGATTTTGAATCTTATTTATTCTTCTCTTATAGCAAACATGTGTGTATAATGTTATTATGATCTCTTAAGTTCATTTCTACATATACAACTATTTTTGTTTTAGATATTTAATTATCTTCTAAAGATATTAAAAATAAGAAATATGTCTATTGTATTTAACATCATTTTTATTATTTCCATCACCCTTCTTTTGTTTGTGAACATCAAAATTTCCATCTGTTATTCTGCTCTTTCTTTCTGAAAAACTTGCTTCAATATTTGTTAGTAATTAATCTTTCAAGTTTTATCTAAAAAGTCTTTGTTCTACCTTTATTTCTGTAAGATATTTCCACGGGATATAGAATGATGAGTTGATTGACTTTTCTTTTAATACTTTAAAGCTGTCTCTTGGTTTTCTTTAGGCTTAATTAATTTCTCATGAGAAGTTGGCTATAATGCTTATCTTTCTCTCTGTGTGTAATTTTTTTTTATTCTCTGGTTGCTTCCAAGATTTTCTCTTTTATCTTTGTTTTTTTGCAGTTTGATTATGATGTACAAACGTATGTTTTTCTTTTTATTTATTCTGCTTTAGTTTCCTGGAGCTATTTTGGTCTGTAGTTTGTTCCCTCTCACTAATTAAAAGAAATTTATTGACCATTTTCTGTTCAAATATTTTTCTGTGCACTTTATTAATATATATTTGATATTGCCCTACAACTCATATATTTTGCTTTATTCTTTTTTCTCTTTGTGTTTCATGTTGTATACTTTTTATTTGCATATCTCTTGTCATTGATTTTTTTACTCTGAGGTGGTGAGTTTGCTGATAAGCCCATTGAAGGAGTTCTTCATCTATGACATCATATTGTTTTATGACTAGTTTTTAAAATATTTTTATAGTTTTTATCTCTCTGCCCAAATTCAACATGTGTTGTACTAGAATCTGTTGTACTAGATTCTTTTACATATTTAAAGTCTCTTTGATAGTTCTAATATCTGGATTATTTCTAGGTCAAGTTTTCTTGACTACCTGTTATTGTTATGGCTTAACCATGTCATGGCCATCATTATCAAAAAAATTTTTTTTAAAAAACAGCAAGATGATTGAAAGAGAAGAGATAAACCTATCATTATTTTCAGACATTCTGACCATAAAAAATTCGACAAAATCCAATAGAAAGAAAGGAGTTCAGCAAGGTCAAATTACAAAAATGACTAATTTTTTGAGGACATTAATTCTCCTAACATTGTTCTATAATTTAAGGACAACCTCAATCAAATGGCAGATACATATTTATATTTATTGATATATATTTAAGGTACTTGGAAAACATTCTAAAATGTACATGACATAATATTCTAATATTTAATGATCTGTAAAGAGTTAAATAGACTTTCAAAAAGGAGAGCAAAGAGTGGGATCTTGTTCTACAATCTATTAAAATATGCTTTAAAGGCACAGTAATAAAAATAGTATGGCACTGGTCAAGAACACATAAATAGGCCAAAGAAACACCATAGAGGGCTCAGACATAGACCTCTGTATATTTGGGAACTTTATACATGACAAAGTGCAATCTAGAATAATGGAGAAAGAATAACACTTAAGTAGACCACTTCAGTGGTATAATGGTAAAATAATTCTGCAAGGAAAAAGAAGCCCTTCCTTATAATATTACTGATTTCCATGGTATAAATATTCCTATCACAGCCAATTTCAACTACCAAAAATTTCACAACCAGCTTGCAAAATTTTTTAATATTTAAAAATGAGCTCTTTTCACCTGGCACATGCCAGCACTAGCACATCACTGGATGACTTACCTTATGAAGAAAGTAAAACTGGATTCTTACCCAACATTATTTACAAATGTCTACTACAAAAGTTTTAAATACCTGAAAAATGTAAGTATAAACTATAAAATAATCTAAGAATGTAGAAGAATACCCTATTGATCTTTGCATTGGAAAGGGCTTATCAAATATAACCTTAAAGCAAAAAATATAAGGCACAACAATGATAAATGTAATTATATTAAAATTATAAACTTATGTTAAATGAAGGACATAATAGACAAGGCTAGAAAGTGTGACAGGAGGATAAAAGATATTTGCAATAAGTAAACTAAAAAGAGACTAATATCTATGCTAACTAGGAATATATCAAAAATAAGTTAAGATTGGATCCGATAGAAAAATAGGCAAACAATATATGTAAACAAATAATTTGCAGAAGAGTATATCAAAAGGTTAATAAACATGTAAAGAGATATGCAAAATCATTAGTGATTAGGAAAATGTGAGTTAGGGTGAGACGTCACTTTGCACTTAAGTGAAAGACAAAAGTTAAAAAAATGATAAAATGCCAAATATTCATGTGAATGTGCAAGTACAGAAACCTCATCTTAAAATACCTAGCAGCGTACTTGACAGATGGTAGGTGCTCAACAGATAATAGCTAACTTTTATTCCAAATATTGTTTTTAAATATAAAGAGAATAGATACCATGAATGAGACCTTGTGCTGTGAGTGTTGGAAGAAAGAAATAAATATGCAGAGGCCTGAAGACTGATCATTAAACTCAGATTCAGAAGGGAACTCAGCGGGACCTCAGCCGGACCTTGCAGGAGATCACATGAGGAAAGCTGTAGTTGCAAAGACACTGGACATTACATAGTGGGTGTTTTTGCCATGATTCATCTGTTAGGGATCACAGAGTATGATCCTTGAGAGTTTATCAACAGAGCCAATTATAATTTGCTTTGGAAGAGCTTTGGTTGAAAGCTGCTGGCTGGAATTTCTAGTCATGTAATTAAAAATGACGATGATTCTGGCCCCCGATGAATAACTCAGGAGTAAAACGGTTGTTAGGGATGAAATGATTGCAAAATTGGTTTCAGATTATTGTCCTTCAGACAACATAGATAAAAGGGAGAGAGACTGAAGAATCACATAGAAGACCAATTATTTGGAGACTTCAAAAAAGTAGTGATTATGAATGGAAGATCCCTGGAGAAAAAAAGAAAAAAAAATTGCCCTGAAGAAAAAAGAGGGAATAACTATGAAGAGATGTAATTACTGGAAAAGAGCATCCAAGGACAAGGGATATGAGTCAGGGAAAATGAATCTGTGTATTTCTCCAGCAACCTTGTCTCCAAAGTGAGTGTTTCTCGGGAAAATGGTGACACTGTTCAAGGGATGTTGGGTCTTCTGACTTCTTATTTTGTGGCTTTTTCTACAGCTCTCACTCTTCAGAAGGCAAGTTCTCCTCGGTTCTGGCTGACTTTGTATTCTTCTTTCTATTTTCTACTCCTCCTCCCATCCCCTATACACCTCATCCACATTTTAAAAATTGCTCTGGAAACAGGAGTTTTTCAAGTGATTTTACACATGCCTGACTTCTTGTAACATGTTGGATTGTATTTGTCAGATCTCAGTTTGGGAAGGTTTTCAGAATAAAAGTGTTATTGCTTCTATGTATCTTTGCTCGTTTGAAAGCAAAGGAGGGAAGTTCTCATTCTCTAATTACAGAAAGTTTCAATTCTGAGGATTTTAGGCCCCTGAAAGCATGAGGAGAACACAGACTTCTGCCAGTGTCTGACAGTGGCCTGTTGGCAGTTCTCTCCAGTGCACAGTTGAATGCCTGGGCACACTGGTTTACACCTGACTCTGTAGAAAAGCATGCAATATTTGGTGCCTGCTATGAGCTGCTTGTTCATATTTCTCAAAAATTTGTATGTTAAAACCTAGCCTCCATGGAATGATATTAGGAGGTAAGGACTTTGAGAGGTAATTACATTATAAGCCAGAAAGCTTCAAGATGGGATTGGTGCCCTTATTTAAAAAAAAAAAAAGACAGCAAGGCATCTTCTCTCTTTCTCTTTCACTCTCTCCTTCCCTCCCTCTCTCCTACCCACCTACTCTGCCGCCCCCACCCCCTTGTGAGCATAGAGCAAAAAGACAGCTATCTGCGAACCAGTAAGAGAGTTCTTACCAAACGCAAGATTTCCCCATGCTTTGATCTTAGACTTCTACCCTCCAGAACTGTGAGAAATAAATGTTTGTTTAATATACCCAGTTTGTAATAATTTGTTATAGCAGCCCAAGAAGATTAAGACAGTATGGCTTAAGAGAAATGCAGAGGTAAGTGTGGTTTCTGTTATTGGTTTCCTTAAATAGTTGGAGTAGATAAAGCACTTTCACGTGACAAGGAAGGTATACTTGAAGATATTGGATTACCATCCACATTTAGGGAAATATACAGGAATTCTTTATAGGACTGTGACTAATAATTTGCTTGTGGGGGTGCATTCAAAGTTAAAAAATAAATAAATAAGAGAAAAAAGGTACAACTACTCCCCTAAATACTAAAATTAGCAATATTAAATTACCTATATTAAAATTAGCCATAGGAAATGAGCACTATTTACATCTTTATTTAAATTAAAACTTGCTTGTTTAATGTATATTTACATATATTTATTGGAAAGGCAAAGATAGCCTTAAGAGTGGATCCAGCTACCTGGGTCATTCTCCACGAAGGCTGATGCTTTAGGCCAGCATAGAGAAGAGTTCTCTGAAACAACTGGGGCCAAAATTTCTATCCTCCTTTAGATATGAAGGAGAAATTAGGACCTTTGCAGACATACAAAAATTGAGGTAATTCTCCACTATAAGGCCTGCATTACAGTAAATTCTGAAAGGGGTCAGCTCACCTAAAACAAAATAACAACAACAACAACAAAATACATAATTAAGAGTAAAGTGACTTTCAGGCAAATAGAAACAGAGGAGTGCAAACTTAACTAAGAACAGGGCATTATCAGCTTAAATAATAAGAGAATTGCAATAGCAAGATAGTAATGAACATTCAGCATACATATAAACAAATTGAGATAACAATGACTGAAAAGGGGAGGATTCAAAGATTCAAATGTGCAAAGGGGAAAGGAGATAAGGCACACACAGAAGAAAATGGATGAATATATATATATGAAAAAGTATATATTTATATATATAATATATATATAACTACCTTTTTCATATTTGTAATGATAACCAACCACACACCATAGAGTCAGAACTGATGCATATAACATAAAATAAGAAGAATCAGAGGCAAACTCCACAAAATCCAACCACAATAAAGAAAACAGAAACACAAGGACAAGTAAGCAATGGAAACACTGAGCTACTAGAAAGCAAAAGATAAAATGGCTATAAGAAGACCTCATGTTTCAGTAATCACCCTAAATGTAAATGGATTGAGCTCACCAATAAAAAGGCACAGAACTGCAGAATGGATCAAAAAACAAAACTCAACTATATGTTGCCTCCAGGAGACACATCTCAGCTCCAAAGACAAATATAGACTCAAAGTAAAAGGGTGGAAAATGATATTTCAAACAAATGGCATTCAGAAAAAAGCAGAGTAGCAGTACTAATATTGGATGAAATAGACTTCAAAATAAAAAAGGTAAAGTAAGATACTGAGGGACACTTCATAATGATAAAGGGAATCATGCACCAAGAAGACACAACACTTATTAATATCTATGCTTCCAATCAGAAAGCCCCGAAATATGTAAAGCAATTACTAACAGAACTAAAGGGAGAAACAGACCAAAACACTATCATAGTAGGGGACCTAAATACCCCACTGTCGGATATGAACACATCATCCAAACAGAAAATCAATAAGAAAATAACATCCTTAAGTGACACATTAGACCAACTGGGTATAATTGACATATACAGAGCCTTTCATTCCAAAACAGCTGCTTATACATTCTTCTCTAGTGCACATGGAACATTATCAAGAATCGACCTGGGACACAAAGATAGCCTCAACAAATATAAGTGGGTTGAAATCATACCGACCATATTCTCTGATCATAATGCTTTGAAACCAGAGATCAACTGCAAAAAGAAAGCAGTAAGAACCAGAAATACATGGAAATTAAACAACATGCTACTGACAATAACTGGGTCAGAGAAAAAATAAAAAGGGAGATCAAGAGATACATAGAAATTAACGATAATGATAGTACCACATATCAAAACTTTTGGGACACGGCAAAAGAGGTCATAAGAGGAAAGTTCATATCATTACAGGCCTATATCCAAAAACAAGAATGAGCCCAAATAAACAAACTAATGCTTCATATTAAAAAAAAAACTAGAAAAAGAAGAACAAATGAGACCTAAAGTCAGCAGAAGGAAAGAATCAAAACTAAAAACAATAGAAAAAGAAATATAACAAAAAGCTGGTTCTTGGAGTAGGTAATAAAATTGACAAACCTCTGGGTAGACTCACTAAAGAAAAAAGAGAAAGGACACAAATAAACAAAATTAGGGATGAAGGGGGAAATTATGACAGATACTGCAGAAATGCAAAAGATCATACAAGAATACTAAGGAAAAGTATATAAGACCAAATTTAATAACCTATAAGAAATGAACCAGTACTTAGAAAAATATAACCTTCCTAGACTGAATCAAGAAGATCTAGAAAATCTAAATAGACTGATCAACAATATGGAAATTGAAACAATCATCAAAAATCTACCAAGAAGTAAAAGTTCAGGACTCGATGGCTTCACCAGTGAATTCTATCAGACATTCAAAGATTTAATACCTATTCTCCTCAAACTCTTCCAAATAATCAAAGATGAGGCAATACTTCCCAATTCATTTTATGAGGCCAATATTACTCTGACATCAAAACCTGGTAAAGATAACACACACACAAAGAAAACTACAGACCAATATCTCTCATGAACAATACAGCAACATATTAAAAAGATTACACCACAATCAAGTGGGCTTCATCCTTGAGACACAAGGATGGTTCCACATATGCAAATCAATTAATGTGATGCACCATATAAATTAATTAAAAAGTAAGAATTATATGATCATATCAATAGATGCAGAAAAAGCCTTCAATAAGATACAGCATCCATTTATGATCAAAACACTTCACAAAACTGGTATAGAAGGACAGTACCTTAACATAATGAAGACCATCTATGACAAACCCTCAGCAAACATTATACTTAATGGTGAAAAATTAAAAACCTTCCTTCTAAGATCAGAAACAAGGCAAGGCTGTCCACTATTGCCATTGTTATTCAGTATAACATTGGAGGTCCTAGCGAGTGGAATCATGCAAGAAAAAAGATATAAAAGGCATCCAAATAAGAAATGAAGAAGTCAAACTGTTACTATTTGCAGATGACATGATTCTCTATATAGAAAACCTTAAAGACTCCACAAGAACACAACTAGAAAAATAAGCAAATACAGTAAAGTTTCTGGATATAAAATTAATGTTTCAAAGTCTGTAGCATTCCTATAATCTAATAAAGAAGTGTCAGAAAAAGAAGTGGAAAAAAAGAATTTATTTTGCAATAGCAACAAAAAGAATAAAATACCTAGGAATATATATTTAATGAAAGATGTGAAAGACCTATATAATGAAAACTACAAGACCCTATTAAAAGAAATAGAAGAAGATACAAAGAAATGGAAAGCTATTTTATGTTCTTGGATTGGAAGAATCAACATAGTTAAAATGACCTTATTATTTAAAGAATTATACAGATTGAATGCAAGCTCCATCAAAATCTCATTGGCATTTTTTTAAAGAAATAGAACAAAAAAAATTATCAGATGTGTATAGAAGCTCAAAAGACCCCAAATTGCTAAAGCCATTATGAGAAAAAAGAACAAGGCTGGAGGTATCACTCTGTCCTACTTCAAATTATATTACAAAGCAACAGTAATCCAAATGTCATGGTATTGGCAGCAAAGCAGACACGTTGACCAGTGGAACAGAATTGAGAGTTGCCGGAGCCCGCCGGCTAAGATCGAACAGTTCCCGAGAGGGGGAGTGAGGATTGAGAAAGATAGAAAAAAGAGACAGAGAGAGAGAGAGATAAAGAGATAAAGTCAGGAGGGCTAACAGTAAATACTGAGCCCCGAGTTTATTTAGCACAGCATATATATATCTATATATCTATATATCTATATATCTATATATCTATATCTATATCTATCTATCTATCTATCTATCTATCTATCTATCTATATATATATATATATATATATATATATATATATCTTTGGAGAAACAACACCCACACATATGCAAATGATCGCTGACCTTTAGTAAGTTCTCACAAAACATCCTTGTTCCTGTTTTTGTCTCTTATTCCCTGAGGCAAGGATTGTCTCTTATTCCCTGGGGCAAGAAACATTCACCATTAAGCCAAACCTCCTCCTCCACTAACGAGCTATCCATTAAGCCAGACTTCCTCCTTCAGTAAACAAGCCCACCTGCCCTGCAAACTTCTGACTTGCAGGCAACTCCAACCCTGTCTGCAGGGCATTCATCAAGAATGGCTCCCAACATCTCCCCCTTTTTTATTTATTACAAGCCATAGCCTTCCCAGCTATGGGGCAGATGGACTGTGCCTGTTTTAGGTGATCCCCCACAAGGCATAAATCTTACCCGTCATCGGCACATGAATTCCATCATTCATGCCCTGTCTTAGGTTGATTTCACCCAGGAGGAATCTTACCCGTCACTGGCTACCAGCCTCTGCCATCAGGGGGTTAAACTGTTGTTAAACTTGAGCCTGGAGCCTAACTCCATGCACCTCAGCACGGATTTTCATGAAGGAGCTGATGAAATATTTTAGCAATGGAGGAAGCAGGCACAAGCCCAAAATTACACAAAATTACACGATTAGTAAGATTACAATTGTCACATGTCCAGTACATCTTTTCCAGGTTCAGTCTAATCTCCCATTGTCCCAGTAGGGGTCCTCCAGACCAGTCCTTAACATGGAGGGTAAGACTGTGGTGAGGTCCCAGCATCGGGGTTGTTGGGATCCTTTGGCGAGCAGAGACATGCCTGTTGAGTTCCTCCACCAACTCTGATCCACGTAATCATCAGACATCCTGGCAGCGAGGATTGGCAGTCCCAATCCTGAGCCTGAATAGTTGAACACAGGTTCTGTCTGCACTGTCATTCTGCCATGGGATAGTGGACCCAGCAAACGGGTGTCATTCGCTTTCACCATATTCTCCAGACCTTCCCATACAGATGGATGCGGGATTGGCAGATCAGGTACATTCGTCCGATACACTTCTCCTTTAGCTGTCAGAAAGTATGTCATCATCGTTAGCAGCATCAGGGGTAATCTCTGGTGCCAGAGAGGTTCCTGCAAACTGGACCAATCTTTCTGGAAACCACCTGGCATTTTCAGCATCCTGTGGAAAAACACAAACATGCCCTCGTCCCCATATGAGTACCGGGTCGGGGCCATTCCATGAGCCTGTGAGGGGATCTTTCCACCTCAATTGAGCATATGTATTCTGAGTCTTAGAATGCCAAAATCTCTATGCAGCAGATAATCCCTGAGCATCCAAAGTCAAAAAAATTTAAAATAAAAAAAAACATGGTTTAAAAGGTTTTGTGGAGAAATAGAGTATAGCTCCCCCTTTTTTATTTTTAGCAGTTGAGTTTTCAGAGCACCATGAGCTCGTTCCACAATTCCTTGACCCTGTGGATTATAGGGGATACCAGTTTTATGCATGATAGAGAGTTGTGCACAAAAGTGTTGAAATGCTTGACTTGTATATCCAGAGCCATTGTCTGTTTTAATAACAGATGGCTTCCCTAGCACGGCGAAGCACCAAAGACAATGAGAAATAACATGTTTAGTGGCTTCGCCAGCCTGACCAGTGGCAATAAGAAACCCAGAATAAGTGTCAATAGTAACATGAACATATTTTAGTCTTCCAAATTCTGGGATGTGTGTAACATCCATTTGCCACAATTAATTAGCCTTAAGATCTCTGGGATTAACCCCATAATTTGGTACTGACTGTTAAAAACAGTCCTTTAAGTCCAAAACAATCTTATAAGTATCCGTTGGTATTCCATTCTCAAGTCACCCTGCTGGGAGTATCTAAAAATCATCATACTATAATCTTCATTTTTCAAATTGAGAAACCCAAGTCTCATTAAAAAGTATCAGGAGTGAGTAAGTGGTGAGCGGCAGGATTCCAGCCTGGGTTATTGTGGTTCCGTGTTTGCACTTTTTCAAATTGCCACAAAGTCTCCTGTGTGCTTTCAGCTTACACACTGTATTGATTCAGGCAACTCCGCAGGTGTGGGTAGGCTAGCTTGTTGCTCTCTCACTTAGCAGATGAGGAAGTTGGAGAACCTAAATGGAGAACCTAAACTTAAACCCACATTTACTGCCTTCCAGTCAAGAGTTCTTTCTAAACTGTGTACACACTCTAACACCAAGTCAACAAACACAGTTAATTTTTAGAGTTCCACTCTAAAAAATCATAATTTGCAACCCTCACTTATTTCCTAAAATGTGACCCCAAAACATCATGCAATAATAGAAGATTCAGGGGAATATTATTTCCTGGGAAATCTTTGTGATGTGCAGGGAAAGATTTGGCCAGATCATTATCATCAGAATCTGTTGTAAAATGTCTGTGGAAAATTATTGAACTTCTCTTTAGAAAAAATTTGCCAGTATCATCTGTTCTTGCTACAACTTCCCATTTCAAATTTTATTTTTTATTTATTTTTTATTTTTTCTATGTGAATCTAGAGTCTGATCAGCTCAGTAGGAAAGGATCATTCTGGGATGAAATGCTTAAGATTCTCACCACATGGAACAATCTTTGATAGAGTCACCTGGTCAGTTATGATGGTTCTTATCAAGTTATACCAGGTGTCACAACCATTCAATGGTCCTAGTACGTGGATGCCTCTAGTGTTTGGACTGTTGGGCAAATGGTCTTTTACTCTATTTTCTTTTGGAGACTGGGGGATCATTTGACAAAAATGACCCCTATGACTAACCTTAGATCCTTGGTGATGGCATGCCTGTTGAATTTACAATGACCCAGCCCTCTAAGCATTCTTGCTCTTCTTAGAGGGACAGGCAGTGAGCCCTCTACGCAGTTGCTGTGGGATTGTGCCACATGGGAGTTTTTCATTCAATGCTGGACTCTGTCTATACTGTGTGCTCATGAGACACCATTACACTTCTGACTGCATCTATCTCCCTGCTTACCAGGAAGGTGCTATGGCTTCAGATTTGTTATCAGTCATTTATATAATTAAGAATTAAGACAAATGTGGACTCTTTTTTTTTTTAATGAGTTACTGTTTAAAACAACTGGGCTTAGATATCCGAGTTGAAGAAAGAGGTCTGTTTGGTTATTCTTTTGTTAGTAAGCATACATTTACATTAGTTTCAGTAAAAATACATTTGTTTGTACAAATATGGAACAGAATAGGAAAATGTTTACAGTATCTTCATTTGCCAGCTCAGAAAGGGCTCACCCTGCCAACAAACAGATGAATCAACCTCTTCTCCTCTCCCCAGAGATCAGAAAAAAAAAGCAGCCTCAGCTCTTCATGGCTAACTTCTAAACAATGAATTCAATTCTTTGTAGGAAGCCTGGGGGTCATCTGGCTCACCTGGCTGTCTCAAATCAGGAGTTGGGGGCATCTTCTTCAGCATCTCTGACAGGTGCTTCTCCAACCAACTCTTTCTAAATGACTTCAAAGATGGATTTCTTTCTCCTTAGGGAATGATTATTGCTTTTCTAAACAACTCTGTTAGAATATTCTTTTTATATTGATGCAAAGTCTGGATCCTTGTAACCTCTTCCTATCTGCTCTAATTCTGTCTTCTGGAGCCAAACAAAATAAAGATTTTTTTTTTCTCTAAACATTAGCACTTCAAACATTTGAAGGAAATGCTGTCATCTAACTTTTGTCTTTTTTGCCTTCAGTAAACATGTAGTTCTTTTAGCATTTCTTTTAAGACTTGGTTTTTAGTTTTTTCACCATCCCAGATGCCAGCCCTACCCTTGTGTTTGAGCTGGTCTAGAGCCAAAGACATCCCCTAACCCCTTCACCTTGCAATCTCGTTCATCCTCCCACTTTGTTTTTGATTTTCCTCTGATAGATTGCAAGTACCCACCATCAATTAAAGTCAGAAGGTAATTGTTTTTGAACATAGTATTATTTTTATAAGGTTATAAATATATATCTGATTTTCTGGTTGTAATCAATCAGTAGCTAGGGTAAAGACGTGTATTCTAAAACTTTATACAATTTAGTCACTATTTCTTCTTCTCCTGCACAAGTAGTATAGATGGCCCTGGCTCACCTTTCCCTGGGCAGAGGTTCTCTGCAAGGGGAAGAAGCAGGCCAGAGCAGTGGAAGACAGAGAAATTCACAGAAGGCTTCCAGGTGACTGATACTCACATGTTCCTTACTAGAAGTGAAGATCGCTGCCCCAAGAATGTTTCACCCTTTGAGGAAAGACACCTGATTTGTCCCTCCTGCGTTCCACAGAGGAATTTCTACTCACTGGCTCAAGTAAGCCCATTTATATCTGCTTCTCTCCTCTCTCAGAATCTTCAAGGGGAAGAAAAGTTGTGGGTTTTGAAGCTGAATCGGAACTCTGATGTTCACACATTAACTACTTGTTATGAATGCTGCATCCTCTGGGGACTCCGAACCCCCTACTACTTATATTCCCCCTCAGCATGACCCATGTGTGTCCCCTCCCAGGATCTCCTGCCAGTCTCTCCTTGGATGTTTTAGGGGGACCAAATGATGTCCAGACCCAAGAGCAGGAGGTATTGCAGTCAGAGATCATTGTGAAGTTTAATGTGTTGGAACATTTTTCTTTCAAATTTGTTATTTTAAGTACACATTGTGATTTAATGACTCTTTGTGAGTTCAGTTTATGGTTGAAGTCCAAGCCCTGAAGAATGTATTTTTAATTTTTTTCATCTTATAACCAGTATTTCATCTTATACTAAATAGATGCACATTTTAAAATTTCCACAGAATCACTGAAACACTGATGTTTATATAAATGCTTGCATGTTTGAGTGAATTTAAGAAAAGGAAACAATCAGAGCTCATTCCAAAGGCTTTGTGGAACCTTGCTAAGTCCTTAATTCTCCAACATCAATTCCTTCCTCAATCTATGTCCTTACAGGCCTTTAAGTATATGCACAGCACTGGAATTTATTTATGGACATTGAGTCTCCCTTACTGACTCTGGTCTTTGTGACAACAAAGATCATGTCTTAGGCATCTGGATCTATCACCTGGCTCAGTGAATGTCTGCTCTCTGGACTGAGGCTGAACTCTGGCTGAGTTCGGACAAATGGGTGGAATTTTCATCTTCTCTGAAGAAGCAGTGAAGGAACTAGATAGATAAGCAGAGAGAGATCTTTACGATGTGACCTTGATGCAAGATACTCAGACAGAGAGATGGGACACCGAGGCAATAAGCAGAAATAATGTTTATTGGTGCTGGAAATGGCTCAGAGGATTCACCATCAAAGGCTAAACGACTCCCCTCACCCTCCCCCCTTGCACTGGAGCTTTCCCTTTTATACACATCTTATACTTCCTCACTTTCTTTCTATAATAGGAAAGTATATTTTGATTGGTTGGTGAGCCTTCAGGGGAGTGACCCACCAGGACTGGAGGTCTGTGCCACGTCAGCTGTGACACTGCAAATTCCCTTACCAATTATGAAAAGAGAAGTGAACAACCTTCAACCGTTATAGGAAACGGTTAGCTCGGCCTCTGCCACCACAACCTGTGATGATCAAAAGCCTCCATCTGCCCTAGGAAGCAAGGAAAAGAAATGAATCAATTCTTCAGTTTCCTTACAGTTCTGATAGAGGCATGGCTACAGTTTCATTTGGATAAATGTCTCTAAATACTAGAAAAGTGGATAACTATTGGCCATGTTGGAATGAATTATCTAAAAAGTCTCTTTTGTTGGCAATGCTCAGTGGACTGTGTTTTTAGAGATCAAGTCCATACCTTACTTATTTCTGAATCAATAGGACAAAACATGCTAAACATGCTAGTTGACCAATAAAAATGCATTGAATTTTTAGTGAACAAAAAAAGTGAGACTAATTGCTTAGGGTGAAATAGAAGACACACAATAGTTCCAAGGGACCCCTCCAACACACAAGTTAAAAAAAATTTTAAGAATATATACATAATTTCCCAGTCTTATGCAAGAATTCCTAGAACCCATTATTTCTATTTCCACGACTAGACACAAATATGCAAAAAGTGGCAATATTACCTGAAAAGATGCGGAACATATACAGAAAATGAGACATTACAGATAAACAAATAAATCTTAGCTTAAACACTGGTTCCCAAATCAGAATACAGCCACACGAAGAGATCATTTTAAAATGAATGAGTGACTTGAATGTCCGGAGAGTTTTCTATGAATTCAATGACAATTGGAAGACAAATGTATTTTTTGGCAGAATTCTAATGTGGGAATAGGTGGGGAAAGAGGGTCACTCCCAGGCCCACCAGCTGGCAAGGGAGCTCAAGCCATTTTAATGGTAGTGAGTGGAGAGCTGTCAGGGCTTCCAAGAGACTTTAATAGTCGTGTGGTCAGAGTTCCCTGAGTAAATAGCTTCCATTTCCACTCCTGCTGCCAGCTGGCCAAGTGGGAGACCACCTAAGTTGTGTGCCCCCAAAGGAAATGAGAAGGCAGGTTCTCCTCTCCCACAATTCTCCAACCAACTACTGCCTCTCGCTGCCTGAAATTCCACCATTAGAGGACTGTGCTTTAATTCCAAATTTATTCCCAGTTAAAATTTAAATACTACTAATTAGAATACTATTTTAAACTTTTGTTACTCCTGTGAAATCTATTTTGCTTATGAATGCATTTCAGAACTTGTTTTGAAAATAGGTATTGATTGGGAGGCTAAGAAGAGAGCAGAAAAGCTCTAGTCAAGGAGCCCCATTGTATTAGTGTTCCTCAGCCCTCCCTCTGTTCACACTCTTTCTCAACAGACTTTGCTATTTGTCCCATCAAGAGGTGGAGTCTATTTGCCAGCTTCTGGATTCTGAGCTAGGCCTTGTGACTTATCTTGGCCAGTGGGACAGATGAAATGCCTAAAGGCACTTGGGTAATTGGGCTTGATTGCTCTTGTACCTTTGCAATTGTCAGGTGAACAAGTCTGCACTAGCCTGCTAAAGGCTGAAAGACACAGGGGAAGCTGTATAGCACCAGCTAGTCCAGCTAAGGCCACCATAGGACAGCCAAAAGCCAACCAAGTTCCAGAAATGTTAGGGAACCACCCAGATCTCTGGAATAACTCAGGCTCAGGAGCTCAGTAAATGTATATTTTTATATGCCGCTGATGTTTTGAAGTTGTTTGTTGTGTGGAATTATTGTGGTGACAGATAGCTGATACATTGCAGAAAAAAATGGGGTCAGGATGGAGAAGGCTGAGAATTATCAAGATTTAGTTAGCATCCCTCACAATTATAAATGCACAGGGCTGCCACCACCTTTAGACTTCCAGAAGACAGCAGAACACACAAACATGATCGTAATGGCATCATCAGCCTGCTCTTAGCAGCCAGGGGAGATCGGCATATTCTTCCATAAATATAGATATGTAGCATCTGTGTCTTGGTTGAAGGGGATGGGAGAAAACAAGGAGGGAGGAACCAAGATTCATTTCATGGCCGTTGCGCACCAGTGACTGTGTTGTAGGTTACATATGATATCATCCAGCCCTCACTATGGTCTGTGAGTTAGGAATCATTTTCTCCATTCTACGGATGCGAAAACTAAGACCTAGAGAGATTAACTGACTTAACCATGCACATCTAGGGCTGGTAAGCTTCTTCTGTTAAGGAGCTGATAGTAAATATATATTAGGCTTTGCAGACCTATGGCAATCTCTGTCACAACTCAGCTGTGCTGCTATAAGTTGGAAGTAGCTGTAGATAATATTTAAATAAATGAGTGCACTGGAAAACATTTAATTATAAACATAAAATGGAATTTTATATATATTTTCACATGTCACAAAATAATATTCTTTCAGTTATTTCTCAACCATTTAAAATGGTAAAAATCACTTAGCTCATAAGCTGTGCAAAACGAGACAGCAGACCAGAGTTTGCCAACCGCTCATGTCAATGGCAGTGCTTAAACTCAAACTTATAAAAATTGTGCAACTGCCTAGGAGGCAAAAAAATCTTTGTAGAGTTTGAATGTTTCTTTGGTCCCGTTATCTTCATTACTGCCACTTAACACTCTTATATAAAAACAGATAAACAACAAGAAAATGCCCAACTCACTCTTGGAATGCTATTAGTCACATCAGGTGAAACTACTGACACTTTATTTGCAGTTCTCTTGGAATCAACTAGATTGACTCAGAGTGTACGTGCATGTGTGTGGGGTTGTGCATTCATACGTGCATGTGTGTGAATGTGTTGAAGACAGACTTCAGTGAAGAAATGACACATCATGGAAGGCAATATATTTGAGGTAAGTACACAGTACTATTATTATCTCAACATTGCAGAGAAGGAAACTAAGGTTTAGAGAGGATAAACAATTTACTCTGTAAGGGGAGCCACAATTCAAACGTTGGTTTGCCTGGCTCCAAAAACAGCACTCTAATCATCCACCTGTGCTTTTCACTCTACTGTGAAAAGACAGTTCCCCATGGCCTTGGTTATCCCGGGAAGCCCTTGCCTGCCACCAGCTCCCTCTGAATCACACTGCCTTAGGCTCTCCCAACAGAACAAAACAGAAAAATAAATAGTCATAACAAGATAAAAGGGACCAGAATAGACTGTTTAAAATCATGTGGAAAGCAAACTATTAGAAGACTTGCAGGCCTTTGTGCTGTGTTTATGAAGTTCTGATGCTTGGTGGGGTCTAATGTCATTCCATGATAATTTGATTAGTGTAAGAGAAGTTGGTCCAGTGCAATTCTTCCACCCATATGCTGTCATGCTCCACAGCAGAATTTCACTCACAAGACAAGCCAGGTGCCCTTTCAGACCCTGGAAAATGTGTCCATAGCCTTCTTAGAGCAAAAGCTAGTCCAAAGTTTCCTCACTTAGAGAAAGTCTATGTCTCCTCCTCCAAACTTTCCCCACCCTGCCCATGCCTGTTCTGCCAGAGCCAGAACCCACAGATTCAGGTGAGCTGATCCTCCCCCTGGCCCTTTACCTCCCCTTAACAAAGCATAAACCATACATCTGATTGTTCATTTTCTAGGTTTCTTCCTCCTACGTGTGATACAGTTAAATTAGATATCTGCATGTATTATAAAGTGGAATTTGAAAACCCTAGTTTCTATTTCCTTATGCATCCAATTGTTAGCCTTGTGAATCTTGACAAGACATATCAATTTCTGAGACTTGTTTCCTTCCCCACAGAATAAATAGTTATAATCATATTTATAAAAGCATTTTTAAAACTCTAAAAGCCCATATGTAGTTAAGCAAAAATTATATCAAACTTACAAAGGGCCCATAGCTCAAATTGCCATAGTACTTACCAGTTAGGAAGACTATCACCACTGTGACTGGAGTAAACTCATGAAACCCACTGGGCTGGCCCTCCTATCCAGGGTATTGCAGTGCACCAGCCCAGCAGCTTCCCTGCTACTGTATCCCATTACCATTGCTGCAGGCGTTCTACGGCTTCCATCCTATGCCTTCTCCAAATGCTTTCAATGCCAATGCATGCAATTTTTTCAAAACTGCAGGAAATGTTGCAGGATTCTCAGAGAGATAGGACACCAAGGCTATAAGCAGGAAGCAGCATTTATTAATGCCAGCACCAGCTCAGCGGATTCTTATCCAAAGGCTAAGCCTCGATTGTAGCATGGCAAACAGTTTTATACAACCTTGTACCTGCATATTCTTACAGAGCTATAGATATTTTATATAAGGAAAGAGAACATAAGGAGAACATTGATTGGCTGCCAAACTATAAGGAAACTGCCTTAATCATTTAAGCGGGTTTTTAGACTGTCGTGTCAGCTGGAGAGTCCTGGGATGGGAGGTGCAGCCAGGAACTAACTTGTTTGAGCAGGAAATGGTCAGGCAGGGTCAGGCTGCCACATTCTCTCCTTTGATGCTTGGACCCAGGCCTAGGTCAGAGAACATCATCTTTTTCTAATTTTTGTTTTAGAGGCTGGTATCTTTATAGCATGAGGACTTTTGCTGCAGTTTTTCATTATACTATAGCCTCTATGAGGCAGGTGGTTGACCAGATAACAAGAGGCAGTAGACATGAGAAGAGGAGGCAGGTCCTGAGGAGGAGGAGTACTACTCCAACTAAGGTCTTAAAGCCACCAAAAGTGAAGAACCAGCCTCCAAAGAGACTACTAGGGTCCCATCTTGATGAGTCATCATCCTTAGGCTTCTGCCGCATGTAGATTGGTCAGCTTCCAGTGTGACCAAAGCGGAGCTGATGTCTTACCCACAGTCTGTCAGTGCAGCCGGTGTTTTCCTACAGAGAGTTGCCTTGAGGGGCTGGGAGGAGTCTGGAATACACTTCTACTCTGCAGCTGTGGGTTTAAGTCTGCTGTGATGTATCCAGGGTGTTATTTCAGTAACCTTAACTGCAGTGCAGGTAGACAAAATGATAGTAAAGGGGTCTCTCCACAGGAATGTTCCACTCTTTTACCAAGACAGAGCATCTTGGCTTAAAAGAATGAACTTCAGTAGTTAAACTGACAGGGGGCTTTCCCTAACCCATTGAAAGTCTGGAAGGTGGTCTCTGAAGCTTGTCTCAGAGTCGGTTCACCTAAATCCTTGAGGTCTCCTCATAGTCCTTTGAGGAGTGGTGGTGGCCACCCACATAGGATCTTGTAGCAGAACCCAGTCTTCTTGGTTGGGGCCAACCTGATTCTTAATAGTGCCATGGAGAGGACTTCTTCCCAATGTAGATGTGTCTCCTGACATAGTTTTCCCAACTGAGTCCCCAAACTCTGTGGTTGATAGGCAGTATGTAATTTTCATTTAATATTTAAATTCTTGGCTTGTAGCTGCGCTATTTCTGCTACAAAGGCTGGACCATTTTCTGAGCCAATGGTAATTGTAAGCCAAATTGTAGAACAATTTTTCGGAGAAGTCTGGCTACCTCTTGGACCTTCTCAGTCTAGGTGGGGTAAGCCTCTATCAACCAAAATAGGTGTATACAAAGACCAAAAGATACTTGAGACCCTGTGATCAAGGCATTTCAGTGAAGTCTACTTCAAGTTCTTCAATGGGGGTGCTACCGACACTTTGGATCCCCAGTGGAGCACATGGCCCTCGCCTGGGGTTGTTGTGGGCACAGACTTTGCACCATTCACATATTGCTTGGGAGATGGTAGGGAGATATAGAAGTACCAGCCCAGAGTGGTTTCTAGGGCAGTGTGACCAAGGTGAGTCCTTTGGTGAAACTACTTGACAAAAGTTGGGGCTAGGGTTCCAGGGACTACAATTACCCATCCTTAAACTTCCGCCATCCACTGGGGAGGAGGCTCCCCTCTTCAGTCTTAAACCAAGCATCTTCTTGAGGTGAGTACCTGGGGTCCCATTCAACTAAAAGACTAGGAAACAGGAAAGTAGTTATTGCTATAGGGCTGACCATCTCCTCGGCTGCTAACAGTTTGGCAACATAATCTGCCCTGCATTTGTTCCAAGCTGTTATGATGTCCCCTTTTTGATGTCCTTTTCAGTGCATGACTGCTACTTTCTTGGGTACCCACACAGTATCTAAGAGTTTTAGAATTTCCTTTCCATACTTTATGTCTTTTCCCCTGAATTGATTAGACCTTTCTCTTTGTACAGGTCTCCAGGCACATGGAAGGTGGTGAAGGCATCCTTAGAGTAAGTGTATATGTTAGCTCACACTCTTGCTGCCAGCTGAAGGGCGTAGGTCAAGGCGATGAGCTCTGACTTCTATGCTGAGGTTCCCTTAGGCAGAGGTTTCACCTCAGTGGTGGAATGTAGGGTCACCACAACATATCCTGCAAGGTGTTCTCCTCCCCTCACAAAGTTTCTACCATCAGTATAATATTCTACATCAGAGTCCTTGAGGGGTTGGTCTGTCAAGTCAGGTCAGCTGGAAAACACTTCATTCATGACTTCAATGCAATCATGCTCTGGCTGACTGGGCCCAATGGTTTGCAAGGTGGCTGGGTTCAATGTTCATACTACCTCTAGGTGGATGTGTGGATTCTCACACTGCATTCCTTGGTATCTGACCATCTGGGCATTGGTTAGCCAATATTGTCCTTGTACTTCAATAATGTTATTACTGAATGTGGTACTCACACTGTCAGTTCTTGTCCCATAGTCAATCTCTGACACCAGAAGGGCCATGGCTAAGAGTGCTCGTAAGCAGGGTGGCCAGCCCTAGGTGACAGAGTCAAGCCATTTGAAGAGATAAGTCACAGGAAGGTGCCAAGATCTTAGCAGTTGGGTTAAGACATTTTATTATTACTTCATTTGTTGAGCTAAGACATTTTATTATTACTTCATTTGTTGTATTTCTTTTATGACTAATCAAACATTCTTGAACAATAAAAAAAAAAAACAAGAATGTATTAATGTAGGGAAGAAGCAAGAGAATTAATCAAGCCACATTCAGAGACTGCAATGCTGATCAGTCCTGAGGCCAGGCCAGGAGGACACCTGCAGAACAAAGGAAGATTTCTGCTGGATTACTAGCAACCCATTCCCCACACCTGTGAAGGGGAAGCAGGAACCAAGAGTCATTCCCTATGGCTAAAACCATGGGGAACCTATAAATTAAGGCTAGGAATTGCCAGCAGGACTTTCACTCTAAGTATTCTTATCTTTTCACATTACATACTCTTCCCCTTCCTCACTGAAGGTCCATATCAAAGGACTAAAAAGAATGACATAAAAACTAAATTCTCTGAACTCTCAGGGCCCCTCTCAGTGCCTTTACTCTGTCTCTCTCTCACTGACTTTCTCACTTTCCCTCTCACTCTCTATCTCTGAGAGGATACCACACTCTGTGGAGTATTATCCCTTTTCTAATAGATTTTTTTTACTCTAACTTCGGTGTGTGTTGAATTCTTTCTTCACTCTTTTCTTCTCTTTCAAGGTTTGGTCTCCCCACCAACTCAGGGAAACTTGCCCTGTCCTGAATCAGTTTGAAATGCTTTGGAGACATCCGAGAAGATGCCCAGCAAGTATTGGGTAATACATGTCAAAGCCGGAAGAGAGGATCCAGCTTTCAGGTTGTAGCAGAAGCCATGGAGTTTAATAACATCACCTATGAAGACTAGATAGCATGAAAAAATAATTTAGTAGATGAAGCCATAGTGAATTCCAACACCTGTGGTGTAGACAGAGGAAGGGAAAATCATGAAGTGGACTGAAGAGCTGTAAGCAAGAAAAGGACTCCAGGCAAAAGGAGGTGTCAAGAGAAGCCAAAATTTTAAATTAGGTATGTCCAGGAGTGTCAACTGTTATAGAAGATGTTAAAAAGTCAGGACCAAAAACTGTCGGTAGGAATTTGCCATCTAGAAAGTAACTAAAACTTGGTGACAATAGTTTCATTTGATAATAACTTGCCTCTACATTCTTGGTCATTTGAAGATTCTATGAATCTGTGATGGCTAGTGGCCAATTCATAAAACCTATCTTTGAAAGAAGTTTAATTGGAGTTCTATATATTCCTGTTTCATAGAAATATATATTTTTTGAAATTCTAAATAACCATCTTTCTTTTTCATTTAAAATCAGTGAGAGTTAATTTACTTTTTACTTTCTACCAGATTGAAAGTTGGTTAAAACTGGTATGACCCATGTGAAACTAGAGTTTATCATGTCTAGGAATTATATTCAGCTGTAAATGACTTCTAATGTCATTGAAATCTTGATGTCAGTTCTTATTTTTCATTCAGAAAAATAGCAGTGACCTTGATTTCCTCTTTAACTGTGTGATCCAGTGCTCATTCCCTCAAGCGATCCAATAGTTTCCTCACTGCTGGATTAAATGACCTGATGTCCTGGTATTTGGGGTTGGGGAGGCAGAATGTAATAACCGGTGATTTCATTTGTTTCTACAAGTTACAGAAAATGTGCTAGGTTTTCCTTTGGGTCTTGTGTCAAGAGGTAGGGACCCAGCTGTGACAACTGGAGCAGCTCGTGTTCAATGGATCACTATAACATGTGTAATGAACGAAGTCCCTGAAGTGTTTACATACCATACTGAGGAGTTTTAAGAGATCAAAATTAAAAGCTATGCATGTTCCTTTATTAAACCACTGCTCAAAATGGCCTCTAAAGGATGAGTAAAAATTAATTAAGGTGTTGAAGTAAACATGCACAGCCAGCAGATGAAGGACCACTAATTGGCATTTCAAGCACTATGAAGGTTTGAGTTTTATGAGCTAGAATAAGTAATGTGTTTGGGTGATATTTCTATTTTGAATTCTTCACTGACCACCAGAATCTTTACTGCTGCTTAATTTTTTTCTCAAATAACTTCCTGTGTATTGTTCCAAAAAGAAAAAAATATTATCTATTTGAAGAACATTTAAAGTGCACTTATTTATTTCTGACATGAACTGAGATGTGCCTGTATTTTCATCTCACACGCACTCTTAGACACCCTCAGACAGGCTGCAATTATCTGAAATCCATGAGTGATATCTTCAGGAATTTTAAGTCATAAATGTTTGAGGACAGATTTGTAACTTGAATTCAAAATCTCACAATGCTCCCTAAACCATTTTTTCTCCAGAAAAGTTGCTTTCGAAAATCTGTTGTTTAACTTAACTTTAATTCTTAGAATTTGAGAGCCCAAAACTTAAAAAAGAAAAAAATATTTGCCTGGCGCTCGGTTCCTAGGACCTAGAGGCTTCCTAACCTGGGGTGGGACACATGCCCCACACTCAGCAGACTTCGTTCTCCCTGAGCCTGAGCCAAAGTTCTAAAGCTTAGCCGATTGTATGGTTTATTTTATCCACAGTCAATTTTCATTTGTTAGGAGAGAAATAATTTCTTTTTATCTCTGTTGTTTCTTGACTAATTCAATTAAATCAGCTTTCAACTATATTATGTGATTAGTGCAGGCATATAGTTTTTATTCTTAAATGACATGAATCTAACTTTTCAATTTCTAATAAAATGTCATTTTTTATTTATTAAACTTGCCTTTTGTCTTCCTGATAATTTAAAAGAAGTTTTAAATATAAATAATAGCAATGCACACAGCTTAAGGGACTATAATACCCATTCGAAAAGAAAAGCCCTTGTAAATTATTTAACAGTTACTGAGCAAAGCTTTGTCAGGATCACGCTCAGAAAAGTCAAACCAACTTTCAGGATTTTAAAAGCTTCAGAAAAATACAGAAGTGAGTTTTATCTTTTGCTTCTGTAAAAACATGTTTCAGAGGTGGTTGTGTTTTTAAACTGACATTATAAAGCTTTGAGGGCCTCAGGCAGGACATGGTGCAGCTCTTAATGACATTCCCAGGGGCTGCTTGAGGGGCAAGTCATCCTTCCCCACAGTGACAGGCCTCCATCCCAGCCTCCCAAATCCTAAGAGAACATGGCCATTAGGATCACTGTTAATTCTCTGGGAGCCATGTTAGATATGGTTGCTAATGGAAATGTGTGGAAATGGGGAGCAGAGGTCTATAGTATGAACAAGGTTTATCTCCAGCTTGCACCCAAATATAGACCTGGAGCCAGGGCTGCTCTTATGTCTGGAAGGTTCTAACTGAGGCCATGGGCCTGCAAGAACCATGTTGGGTCAAAAAACACCTGTGAGCTGGCCTCAGGAAACATAACAGCACAATGCACGGAGCTGGATGGGCACAGACTTGGGCCATGAAGGTTATAAGTGACAAAAATAAACCCATGTTTGGGCTGAGATCCCACATCACAAAGGATTCTGTGAAGTTTCTGGAAAAGCTTATGCCTCACTTCCCATCAAATTTGGATTAGCCATGGCAAAGGAGGAAAGAGAGCAAACACAGGAAATCCACAGATAATCCCCAAATCTCCATTTGAGCTAATAGTTTAAATTCCTTCTATGCCAACTCAAGGCTTCTTGTTTGTTTGTTTACCAGAGTTGATAATGGGGGACAACAGAAATAAACCAATCCTACTTTAACTTCCTTCTTGTGCCTGCAGATGGAAAAGAGAAAGGGCTGCTAATCCTTAATTGGGACAAATCTGTGTGAGCCCTGCCTTGGACCACTGGCCCTACAGGGCAGGGCACTCACCACAGGGTCAGATACGATGGAGCAACTGCTGACAGCTCCAGGGCTGGGGATGGGTGTGGAGGGCTCCCCAGCAGAGCAGTGAGGGGCAGCATGAAGGGATGCTCTGGTTATCCTAGCCACAGGATAAGTGTGAGATGAGACCTGGCCATGAGACCCTGGTTGGGAGTCACTGAAGATGACATAAGTGAGAAGCAAAGAAGAAAAGAAATGTGCTGAGAAAGTGACCAATGGGGGGCTATGTAGTAATAAGGCAAGGGTCTTTCTCTCACTCTTTTTCCCTTGGATACCTACTAGATTAAAATCACAGGCTTGGGCATGACAAAACCAGTTCTGAACTAAAAGTTGCCTTGGTGTGTTGTTTCATTTTCGGTGCGTCTGAACCCAACATCAATACACGATGGCAAATGGCTTTTTCTGCATGACCAGTCATGAAACCCCAAGATGCCCTTTCCTCAGTGAGCTCCTGGTGAGACGTCTTAATCTGTTTTTCCTGACCTTCTCAGGGCATTTTGTCTGGGTACACCCCCAGTACAGTGGAAGCAGCTCGAGGGCTGCAGGCTTGGGCCCGGGCACAGCTCTGTCACTACGGAACTCACCTCAGGTAGGTCACTGTTTTTGCTCTAGGTCCCTGTTGCCTCATCTGTAAAATGGAAATAAAAATTCGCCCATCTTGCTTCAGCTCACAGGGTTGATTCAAGCTAGAGTGACGCATCCTTTCTATTTAATAAACTAACTGAGACTATGTCTTAGGGACTTTTTCTCTTTCCTTTCTTTCTTCTTTCCTTCCTTCCTTCCTTCCTTCCTTCCTTCCTTCCTTCCTTCCTTCCTTCCTTCCTTCCTTCCTTCCTTCCTTCCTTTTTTCTTTCTTTTTCTTTTTTAATTCTTTTTCTTTTCTTTTTTTCTGCTTAAAAGTATCTCTGGAGAACACCCTAGCATTCCCCTGCTGATATTCTAATGCTTTTCAACTCTTTTCCATTTGGTAACAATTTTATAAATGTGTTCTGGAAAAAAATTAAAATGTAAAATGATATGAACACAATGAAACAGTGGACAGGAAGGACGGACACTAAAAAAATCTGATATAAATTTGTATGTTATTATTTACACCTTCTGGGGGCACAGGAGGTGTAAAGGTCAAATTGAGCCTCAAATTCCAAGTAGTATCAACAGGACTAATTCCCATACAAATTTCTTCTAGGAATTGGAAATCCTGAACAGCTTCTAAAGGACATTGATAACCACCTCAAGTTATTTATTTATTTATTTTTTGGTCTATCTAAAATGCTTTAGCCTAAAAAGAGCCCCAGTGGGACTCTTGCCAGCTGTAAATAATTTCAGGCTCTTAAGCCAGTATTGCCTCTATATTTCTTCTGAAAAGAGAAAAACTCAGCCCACTAGTTAACTACTAAGCCTTTAAAGAGTTCCAAGTTCAAAAAGTCGACTCATCTTTACTCAGTTATCCTCACTATGAGGACAGAAAAGGAGCTGGTTCTTCTTCAGTCTTCCAGATGATTCTCTCTTTCCTCCCCTCCTCTTCCTCCATCAGTCCAAGAGCCTAGAGAGGAGGCGGGAGGAAGTGGAACACAATACTGCCTATGCCACAAGCTGTCATAGCTGCCAAGGCAGAGAACTATCTCATGGTTAGAGGAAAAAAAAGGGCTTTTCTCCATGTCGTAGGCCATATTTCCTGTATCTCACAAGTACTCCTGTTGGCGATAGGGCACCACTTCCTCCAGTCTAACACCTTTCAGCAGTCCTCTCTGAGAGCACTGGGCTCCAGGGCCAACAGTGCAAATGACCTGATGCCTGGCATTATTCAGCTGTCTGGCTTCTTCCTAAGGGAGCAAATGTCCCCATCAGGGCTTTCTGAATGAGAACTGCTGTCACTGAGAGTCAAAAGGACAGCACATCAAACAACATCTGCACATAAAACTGGTTGGAAGTAGGACCCCCACCAAGAGAAGTTAGGCAGTTATTTAGGGAAAACAAACCAGGCTATGCCTGCTCTGTCCCCTTTGTTTTGTTTCATTATTTTTCCTCTTTTGCTTTCCCTTCCTGCCTGTCCCCTCCACCCCCACTCCTTTTCTCCTCTATCTTCTCTTCTTTTTTGTGTTAGGTCATTAGATGCAGCTTGTCCACAGAATTAAAATAAAATTGTTATCATTATCATTACTCAGTTGTTTGGAGAAATACAGTGATGAGCCCCAGCCTGAGGACTTCAGTAGTATGTAACTGTATTTACATGTCACACGAACAGCAGTTTGCAGGGGCAGAATTGCCCCACATCACAGAAAGAAGATCTGGTTTTTAAACAGATTTTTATGACCTTGGAGGTACTTGCCTGGCCTTGGCAGTTCGGTGCTCCTTGAAGGACTTTTATAAAACATGATACTCCTTCCACTTTAGGCATTTAAAATCCAACCATTTTTTCATTTGCAGAAAAAATATTCTTTTGCAGACCATCTGTTATTTAGTAATGTGCAAATTATGAATAAATAATTCCAGATTCTTTTTTTGCAAGCCCAGCTATAAACAAATGTTCCACATGCCAAAATGGAAGTCATTTTTTCTTTGAAAATTTATTAAGTTCTACACGATTGGAAGAGTTTGGGGGAGAAGCTTCCTAGCAGATGCCAGAGAGTGTTATTGCTACACACAAATAATGAGCCAAACACAGACATGTCTTTGGGAAACTTCCGCCTGCTTCATGTGTACCCTCTCCTCCTGCTGCACATTCACTCCAGTGTCTCCCCACATGGTGCACATGTGTGCCTATAAAACCCCTGAGGGCCAATTTATGTGGACTGATCTCATTTGTTCTTTTAGCCAATTAAAACATTGGCAAGCTATGATTCCTCTCCTACAAAACAATAGAATATCACAAATTAAAAATTACATTTGACTTGTTTATTCCTAAGAAGCTGTTGTGAAACCAAATTTCCTAAGCACTGTACTGAACAAGCCGCTGCCATTTCATAGGACACTCTGCTTTGTGCCCTGCTAAAATGGTTCTCAAGGGAGGGTTTATGGGAAGCAGGAGGAAAATCATAGGCCAGCAGATTGCAACTCTCACCAAAGTTGACTATTTATTATCTTGGAGAAGAATCAAATTTCCAGGGTCAGCATTCAGACAGAATTAGGACATGGGTCAAATTCTCCTGGACTGTTCCTCTGTTCCTTTCTGAAGGATGTATGTTGCAGCTCCATTTCTCTTATTCTCTCAACTTTAATGAGGTTAAAAACAAATAATTAGTTTTACCTTCTTTACAGTAAGGAAATTTTTTTTAAAATTGTTTTCATTCTAAATAGCCTAAGTAAATATAAACTCATTGAAAGTTTGAGAGTTTTGTCTTCTAATAATGACTAGAAGTTTGGCCATATCAATGTTTCTACAGATAACATTTACAAAATCTGCTCAAAATGCTGCCAGGAAAAAAAAAAAGTCACAACTAGAAGCCACTGAAGAACTATCAAAAGCAGAGAGAAACTGAAGGAAAGTTAATCCTTGAAAGATGAGAACTCAATTGAGTGATCATATTAGTTTTCCATTGCTGCGTAATAAACCACAAATTTAGGGGCTTAAGACAATATGCATTTATTATCTCATAGTTTCTGTAGGTGAGGCATCTGAGAACATGTTAGCTGGGTCCTCTGTTCAAGGTTTCACCAGACTACAATCAAAGTGACAGCCAGGGCTAAACTATTGTCTAAGATACTCTTCCAGCTCACGGGCTGTTGGCATGTCAGGTGCTTACAGCTATAAGACTGACGTGTTCAGGTCCTAGTGGCTCCCCACTGTGCCCTGCCACATGGTCCTCCTCACAACATGGAGGATGCTTCTTCAAGGCTAATAGAAGAGCATATGCTACTTCTTATCTCTCTGACTTCTTTTAAGGACTCATCCGATAAGTCAGGCCCACCTATGTTAATCTCCTCTTTGATTAACTCAATGTCAGCTTATTAGAAAACTTAATTACATCTGAAAAAAAACACCTCTTCATTTTCCCCACATAATTAACCTAATCACAAGAGTGAAATCTCATCATTTCCACACTCAAGGGGAAGAGAATAGCCAGGGCATGTGCACTGGAGGTAGAAATCTTGGAGACTGTCTTGGAAGCTTGCCTTCTATAGTGAGACTTAACTGTTTGGGGCTTTTTGCCTGAGGGCACTCCTCCTTTTGCACTGCAAGGACAGATGGTTTATATAAGTTTTGGAAATGAGAAGTCAAAGATCTGGTCTGACAAGATAACTAGAAAATTAGGAGACAAGTTCCAGAAGAAAGGAAACTGCAGAGAGAAGACTTTCCAACTAATAAATTCTTCTAACTGTTGAACCATGCATGGGAGACTTCGAGAGGCCTAGAAGACAAAGCAGCTGGAAATGAAAAAGACTGAGAGAATTAGCTGCTGGACACCACAGGAGAGACAGCTTGGAGAGCTGCTAGAACAGAACTCGACACTTATCAGAGGAGCATAACTAACTCTAGAGGCTCTCTATGTATTGTTTACAATATTCAGTAGACAATAAAAATTTACTAGACATACAAAGAAACAAAACATGTGACCCATCGACAAGAAAATGTCAATAAATACTGACTCCAGATGACCTCTCTATGAAATTAGCAAACAAGGACTTTGAAATTGTTTGAGAATTTAAAAAATAGTCTCTCCTACCTTATTTTTTTTTGTATTTGCATATCTCTTCTTGCTCATCCCTTTATTCTAAATCCCTCTTTGTTACTTTAAGTGGTTTTCTAATTTTCAGCATCTAGCTGCGTTTTGTTGTTTTAATAAAATCTGAAAATACCTGGTTTGCAATAGAAAAATTTAGTCTTTTATATGTTTATTGTAATAATTTTTATTCCTTACTTATTACTTTATGAATATTGTTTCTCCTATCTGATTACTTTTTCTTATTTTTGTTTATATAATCACATTTTATTTACTGATCACTTTTCTTCCTGTTAATGGTTTTTTTTTCCTCCATAGTGGTAATGGGCTTTACAATACATCAAGTTTCATATATATCTATTAGGTTGAAATTATTAATTGCATTATTTATATCTTCTATATTTTTATTATACTTAATTTACATGATCTAATAGACATAATGAAGTATATTAAAAACTTCAAATAAAAGTGTTGAATTATATATTTCTCACCTTGGTCCTGTAGTTGTTATCTATACATAGGTAACAACTATATACCCTATATAGTGGGTATATAGGTATATATATATATATATATATATATATATATATACTTATATACATATATATTTACTTATAGACACACACACATATACATATATACATACATATAGATAGATAGATAGATAGATAGATAGATAGATAGATAGATAGATAAAGAGAGAGAGAGAGAGAGAGGCTATATGGTTAAGTAGTATTTTCATGATCAGTACAACCTACAGACTTTGGAAGAACTCTTAAGAGTCTCACTTTTGAGGCCCCTACATGTCACAAATGCACAAAGTGAAATTACTAACCCAAACATTTACTCTCATAACTAACAAGAAAATATTTGTCCATATGTCTTGCCCTATGTCCTTGATATAAGAGGCAACTATTTCAAAATGTCATGAAGATTTGTGAGTTTTTCTGACAAGTAAACATTAATAGAGCACATTGATGTGATATCCTTGTAAAATAATGTGCCCCGTATTTAACCAAGCATGACTATGTTTTTAAGGCATTAGCAGCACAATATTTATGAAATATAATGGAGCATTTATAGATTTAGTAAAAACAATTTCAGAATTTGATTGTAGAATTATAAACATAAAAGATAGATAAAAATAATAAAACATATGACTAATCTCTGGGATGAAAAATTCAAAATAAGATTAATGATTTAAGGAGTAATAAAGTGAGAGAAGAAAACATACATAACATTTGAAAAAAAATAACTATTACTCATTTCAACTAGTTTGTACCAGAGGAAAAAAGTCACATTGAATAATTAATATTTATTATACTATATTATGTTGAACTACCAGCAGAACAATTCAGGAAAATTGGGATTTGTGAGCAGTTCACTGATTTTACACCTGTTATTTTAAAAAGTAAAGGTTTGACTTAAATCAAGAACTCAAAAAATAACTTTAACATGAAGCACTGATTTGAAAAACTTCCTAGGGTTGTCCATGAGGGTGTAGAAGCCAAGGCTGTTAAAAGAAAAGGTGTCATCAGAATTTTGACCAGAAATCCAAAAAGATTTTTGTACCAGTATAAAGTGTCTACTGTGAATTTGTTATCAAAGAGACATGATCTCAATTGTGTGGGTGTTGATATTCTTCAGAATCACTCAATAATTATATGTGATATATTTTTTTTTGCATCTGCCCAAATGAAACACATAAAATATGATCCCATGGCCACTTTTGGATACATGATGGGAATACTAATGAAATGCTTTCAAAATTAGATTTAATGTAGAAAAGATATGCACTGAATTAGGTAAGAAAAACAATAGACTCTCATCAAATAGTTTATTTTGGTCTTTGGATAAAATGAATTTAATTTAAATGATTATAATTAGCACAAACTGTAATTTATTATTAATATGTTACTTTAATAGAAGCTTTAGCAATATCATTTTAACAGTAGTAAAAGAATTTTTGGAGAAAATTTGTTCTTAAAATCAAAGGAAATAACATGTGATTAAATATTTAGGGGAATTGTTGTAATATCTATAATTTACTTTATAATGCATCAAAAATAAAGTGAACCAATGGGTGTATAAGGGGATGAATAGTGCATAGATATGCAATAAAGCAACAATTGTAAAATGTTAAAGGTAAAGATGAGGTACGAGGTATATAAGTATCTACAGAAAAGCTTTTAAATTTGTTGTTTCTGAAGATACCCATGATAAAATGTTGGAAAAATAAAATTGTGTATGGAATTTGCAACAAGAGTACCATTTCAATAAACTATAAAATAATTTTAAATGAAAATATTTACATGATTAAAAGGAAAAAGATTCACATACAAAGAATCCAAAAAACAATTTTTATAGAGACTGTATTCTGGTTATTAAAAATCAAACTATTTTAATCAAAGGGATTTAAATAAATTAGGCAATGTACCTTTTATTTTCAACTTTCTTCATAACAATCTAAAAATTTTAAATTCGAGGGAAGAAAAACTGAAATACTGTATAGAGATAGATGATGAAAATCACAATATAAATAATAGCAATTGATATAATAAAATTAAAATAGTTTATAAAATTTTCTATGATAAAGACAATTTATTCCTATCCATTATGATGTATGCATCATGGTATGTTAAAATTTATGGTTAATTTCTGAATAAAAAAATTTCTTTTACATTTTTATTGACATCCTAGTTGCTATTATCTTGGCAGAATTGTTTTTCCAAATTCAAACTAAGAAGAGTCAATGTAAAAACTACAATGACTCAAAGAATTTTGCTTCTTTTGGCATTAGTAACAACAGAACACAAATTATATAAAAATTTTGATTATGGGACTTTTCTGGTCAAGATGGCAGAATAGATAAAGCATTAAAATTACAACTAAACTACAGAACAACTATTACTGAGAATCACCTAGATTCTAGCTGAACAAGAGTCCTACAACTAAGGATATACAGAGGATACCACCTTGAGAATGGGAGAGGGGGACGGAGATACAGAATGGGCCTGTTCCACACTCGTGTGTGGCAGTTGAATATCAGGAGAGATATCTCAATTGCAGAGGTCTCCTCCAGAGAAGTGAAAGGTTCATGCCCCATGCCGGACTTCCCAGCTCAGGATTCCAGCACCAGAAACAGAAGTCTCCAAAGCTTCTGGCTGTGAAAATCGGTGGAGATTGTGGCTGAATGAAATGGAGGGCTGCTGGAGTCGCAGGTGTTTCTCTTAAATGGTCTGTACATGGACTTACTCACTGATAGATTCGTCACTCTGAGTTCCAGCACTGGGGAAGCAGCTTGAAAGGCACCAAGGACATACGGGGAGGAAGTTAATTGTCTGGCTTCAAGGCAAGGGCTAAAGGAGCGGCCTTCTCTCAGACAAAAGTGCTGGCAGAATCCACTGTTTCTTTCTTGAGCCCTCCCCAGTGTATAAATGCTAGTGGCTGCCATATCTGAGACCCTGTCTCACTCAACTTGTGGGCCCACCCAAACTGCTTCCAGTGGCTTTGTCATACAAACAGCCTGTTTATATGCTACAGGCTTTCCTAAAAACTCTCAAAGGTTCACAAAACCCAAACAAAAGGCTGTGGTAGCAATACTTATACCAGACAAAATAGACTTTAAAACAAAGACTATAACAAGAGATAAAGAAGGACGCAATAATCTTACACTGGGTATTTATCTGAAGAAACCCAAAACACTACTTTAAAGGGACTAAAGGGACATATGAACCCATATGTTTATTGCAGCATTATTTATAATAGTCAAGATATGGAGGCAACCTGGGGGTCCATCAATGGATGAATGGATAAAGAATAGGTGGTGCATAGATACAATGGAATATTAGTCATAAAAAGGACTGAAATCTTGCCATCTGCAACAACAATGGACCTAGAGGGTATTTTTGCTGAATGGAGTAAGTTAGATGGAGAAAGACAAATTTCACTTACATGTGAAATCTAAAATAAATAAACAACCAAACAAACAAAATAGAAACAAACTCATAGACACAGAGAATAATTTGATGGTTACCAGAAGGGAGGTGGGTTGGGAGGATGAGTGAAAAAGGGGAAGGAATTTAGAAGTACAAATTGGTAGTTACAAAATGGCAGTGGGAGGTAAAGTATAGCATAAGGAATATAGTAAATACTATTGTAATAACTATGTATGGTATTAGATGGGTACTGGATTTATCAAGGTAATCACTTTCTAAGTTATATAAATGTCTAATCACTATATTGTATATTTGAAACTAATATAATATTATATGCTAATTGTAATTGAAAAATTAAAAATTTAAGAAATTTAAATTATGGAAGCATAACTAGTGATACCATTTAAAGAAAAATAAATTTCATGAAATAAATATATAATAACTTTTTAATTACCTGGATCTTTGTTGTTTTTCTCTCTCAAACATTACTAGCTCAACAACATTGTCACTCAGACATATGCAATAATAATTAAATTTAGTTACCTTAGATATTTTGCCAAACTTCAGTCTACACATATTTTTTCGATTTAGATAAAATTACTTGAAAATTACAACCTGGCAAAAAGAGATTCTAGAAGAAGTAGAAAACCAGAATAGTACTATTTTTTGTTAAAAAAAAAAACCCTAAAATTTGTAATTAAACACATTCCTTAAATATCCAGAACCAAAAGGATTTATTGGCAGATTCTTCTTACCAATTTTACATAAGCTTTTCCAGAAAATAGAAAATATTGGCCTACTTCCTAGCTCATTTTATGAATAACTAATAACAGAACCTGACAAAAGCACTTGAAAAAAAGAAAATTTCAAGCCAGTTACCCTCATAAGCAAAGATGCAAAAGCCCTAAATAAAGTGTTAGTGAATACTTTAAATCCTATATACTTTATGGCATATAGTATACTTTGAAGTACATAGGAATATCAGCAATGTATAAAAGTGATAATAGAAACAGTTGGGTTTATTCTAGGAAGCAGGATTTGTTTAACCTTTAAAAATGAATTGATGTAATTCAGTACATCAATAGAATAAAAGTAAAAAGAAAGTATGATCATATCAATAGATATATAAAATATATTTAATAAAATTTATTGCCAGTGCATTAAAAAAATTAATTCTTAGAGAATTAAAAATAAAAAGGGTGATACAGTTATTATCAGTGACTTACCCATATCTCAACTGTGACCCTCTAAGGGTTTTTTTCTACCCTTGGAGAAGAGCAAGTCATATATACTGGGAAGCTGATGGTTAAGAAGCAACATTCAGCTGGAGAGGGAAAACATACACTAGATTCCTTACCTTCTGGCCAGGGTAGCTGAGGTATACTCTACATAGCCTTTCAAATGTCCCTAGGGTACTGATCTCCAGTTGCCCACAGCGCTAACTGGCTGATCCTGTACCCTGGACTTGTTATCTGTGCAGTTCTCTCCTCTCCAAGATTCTGCTTTATCAACTCCAACCAGCCTGTCCTCCCCAGACTCTTTTCTCTTCTATTCCAGTGCCCTCCCTGTGCTGTTGCCTAGAAACTGCCCACAGGCAGTGAGCTAGGTTGGCCATAGGACTCACCTACTCATTCCTCTATGTGGAAATAAATAAAGACCACTCAAATGAGAACAAACACATTTCCTGCTTGGAGCTGTTTGTGTGGGGAAGCTATAGGCAGGCTAACTAGAATTGGGTCATCCTGATCCTGTCTGAATGGTTAAAGAAAGGTACACAATTTAACTTTCTCTGGTTAGTACTAAGTTGGAGGTGGGGGCAAAAGCTGTGATCTTACTTAGCGGGATGGTTACTGCATATAGTAAGTTTGCCTCCTGGGCTGGTTGCTGTAGATGGTGGGTCAGAGTTCTATTTTTATATGTAGTCTGGCCAAAGTCTGTTTGTATATTCAATCTCTCACCTCTCACTGTTGCTTCTTGGGTAATATCTGTAAATTTTCATTTCAAATGTTTTGCTTAGTGTTTTAGGATTTTTTGGTTTTGTATATTTGTTTGTTTGTTTTGGTGGGAATGTAAATCTCAGCCCTGCTATTCTATCTTGCTGGAAGCAGAAGTCTCAGCTTCCCAGAGTTTTAGGTTAGTCGTCACTCTGTAACCTGCCTGTTTGCTTTGCCTCTATCCTCCTCTCCCATTTACTCACTTGACTTCAACCTTTATACCCCCCTTGACTCTTCTTCGCCACTGGTACAGAACAGCTAGCCACTCCTTATTCTGAAATCTCTGGTTGGGATCCTGTCATAAATGGAAAGAGCTCCTGCAAACAACAGCTCAGCATCCATTTCACCAGCCACTCTTGGAAGTTTTCACCACCCTGTTCTGACCTTTACCTGAATACCAGGGCTTCGATCCTTCCTCAAACCATGGAAAGATTCCTATGCTTTGCTTTGACTCACTTGAGTATCTCTCCAGGCCACCTTATATCAAATAAGATGCTCCCAGTAAAAATTAATAAACAGAAACCTCATTTAAAATGAAGTTGGAGGCCAGAAAGAGGAACTCTCACATTCCACACTGATTGTGGAGCCTCACAGGAAGAACTCTGTTTATAATCTCTCTCCCAACTACCTCTTCTTTATAAAAGAGTTACCTCTCCTCTTTTTCTTGGGACTTGTATATGGTTCACCATCAGACCACATTTCTAGAATTGCAAGCCTTTATTGTTCCCAAATAAATCCAATTTTACTAGAGAAATATGTAGCTTCTATTTATTTAGGGTCAACACCCCCAACCCTTCATCTTGGTGAGCAGAGCTCTGCCCAGCATCAGACACCCCCACCCTATTCCATAGTTCAGATGGTCCAGAAGGCTTTGCTTTTAGACACACTCCCTTTAAAACCATTCAATTGACTAGAATCTCTGAAACACCCCACAACATAACTTAGGAAATCCCTGCATTTCCACATTCACTGATATAATAGATAATCATTTTAGTTGTACATGAAGCTCTTTGTCTTGTGCATTTTCTGTTTGCTGTATTTGTTCAGCATACCCTGTCCCAGAAGGTGAGTTCTTTTAGGGGAATGATCTTCATAACCTGGAAAAATGTGTTTCCCTTGTACAATCATATGTTAGATTTAGTCATTAGATTTGAAAAAGTGTTTTTAGCTTTTTGATGAAGATATATGTGTATGTATGTGTATACATACACATACACACACACAGAGTGTACATTGAACTTTCACTAATTAAACACACCTGTGTAGTCAACAGCCAGACCAAGAAACAGAATACTAAAATTGCATTTTATTTATATTTTACTTGACTATCTCTGCTTTGAATCTGATGGTAAGCTCCATGACTGCATGTTTGTTGCTCACTATTGTGTCTTCAAGGTTATATCAGAGTGCCTGACTCACATGAGGGGCTTAATTTATTGAAGAAGTTTGTTAAATGACACTAAGGAGGAAGAGCCATGCTCTTGTTGGAAATAAATTGAACCACATCTGTAAAAAATGAAATTTCTTTCTCCTTGCCTGTTACTAAAATATTTCTCCCATGTATGTTAATTTACAACAGAGCTCAGTAAAATTACTGTTTTTGAAAGTAAATTAAAATAATAATTACAGAAACAAAACAAACTCCTTTTCTCTATTGTATCTATAAACAAAGCTGTCCTGGCCCCTCACTCTCTGGCAAATGTTGGCAATTGAAATGGCTTATAGTTAAGATGATGATCTGTGTATGTTTGTGCAAACAAAAGAATTTAGGGAAGAAAATGCAGTAAAGCTGGCAAAAAACAATCCATTATTGTATGGAAAGCTAAGTGACAATAAGGATCTTATTCTGTTCCCCTTGGACAAGAAGGTGAGTTCTGTTGTTCAAGGAAGGAATAGAGGGCAATGCAAGCCCAGTTCCACAAGCTGAGTCCAACGTTTATCCATGGTGAAATGGCTCATCCTCTCCAAGCCAGGTGCTCATCATCTTGTTTTTATCTTTGAGAGACACAAAGGTAAAGAAAACTGTGGCCTCAGTTTATTCCTCTGCAAACTTGGAACAATATTTTGGGTGATTATATTCTCTCAAGCGCTGGAGACTTGCCAAGATAATCAGGGCTGGAAGCAGGTGAGTATCCTGTTTACCTCAGAGATGAGGATGGGAAATGGCCCAGTAACTTGGCTCTGCGCATCCTTGCGGAGAACTAATCAGCCCTTCTTACTACCATCTCATCGCTGGCGCAGCTGCTGCATTTTTTCCTTTCATAAAAGCTGTCTTTGTTCATGCTCTTGGGAGAAATAACCAAGTTAGAACCTTGTTTATCTTGTGAAGGAAATGAGGAAAGCCTGCTATAGATGAGAAAAAAGGACATCCCTTTATTAACCAAAGAGATATGGTGGAGGGCTCCAAAGAACCACCCCTCTAGATGTGGGGGTGGCTTGAGGAGGGGCTAAGTGGGTGGGAAAAATGCACTGTGTTGTGAGCAGGAGTTGCACTACGTGTGAATTGTTTCAGATCCTTTGAGCTTCCTGCCAGGTCATTGAAATCTTGGCTCATGGTAGAATTTGGATCTGGGACAATTTGCTCTAAAGGGGGTTTGGCACACATAAGTCATTATTATTAATAAACACTTGGTGAATGCCAACCATATGCCTGATGCTGAAATAAAGCTATTTTTTTTTCTTTTTACACTTTTTTTAGGTTAAGTTATCAAGTAAAGGAGAATGCAACTCAGTTCCTTATTATTTCAGTGAAGGCAATTTTATAGTCCTCCTGGCCCTACACTTACATCTTTGAACCCCTGGGTACATTTTCCAAGGACTTTTGTCTCTTAAGAGAACATTCCAGAACATCATAAGTGGTGACTTTAAACTCTACACCCCTTTCATTAGCTAAAGAATGAATTTCAGAGAGAAATGTAAGCATCTTCTAACACAGCCTTCAGTCTATCCTGCTCTTATAGGATGACTCATTTCACATTGGCTGGATTTTAATATTATGTCGCATTGAGTGGGGCTGCTTCTAAATCACTGACCTTGAATTACACAGATATGTCTTTAAAAATATATAGCCGAACGAGCTATGTTTATTTTTCGTGGATTTCTTTTCATAATGTCTATCTGCATATTTCCCTGTTTGTATACTTGGTCACATATGGAAAGCAAAGCAAAGTGTGGCTTCTCTAAGAAGAATATGCAAATTGCCCTTATTGATATAATTTGAGAAGTCAGTATCAAAATCCCCCACCCCAGATCCCTTTCTGGCTAGCCCATCAAGGTGCTTGAAAGTTTACCACTAAAAAATAAATTATTTATTCATTCATTTGTTAATATATTCTTATTCTTTGCCTATTATGTGCTAGAGCAGAATGATCAGACTTGGTATGAGTTACTGGTACTTTCTATCTTCCAAGGTCATGGCCAGCATCTCTAATAGATTACTCTGCTGTTTTTTAAAGAACCAAGACCCAGGCTGCCATCTCATCAAATTGTTTATGCCACTCCCCTACTTAGAATTATTCAGTGTCTTCCCTCTTTATAAGTTGAAGACCAAAGTCTTTAATATGCCCCCCCAAAACCTGATTCTTTTTTCTCTCTAATTTCCTCTTTAGAACAGCATCATCTTTGCTCTCTGTACCCAGCTACATTATTTCTTTGAGCTCCCCCAAAGTTCTGGCTTTAAGACCTTCAAAACTGCAGTCCTTCTGATGAGACTCGCCCTTCTTTATTTCAACACACCCTCTTTACCTAGTTAACTTCTATTTAATCTTGAGATCTCAACTCAGATGTCACTTCCCCAGGAACTTTTTCTTGGTCAGTCTCATGCCTAATCTAGGTCATATATTCCTACCCCTTACCTTTTTGAGATATGGTCCTGTTCTTCTTGCCACTGAACACAGTTTGTAATTAAAGAGTTATCTGTGTCATCATCATCTGTCTTCCCTGACAGACTTTCATATCAAGTTGACTCAATACATTATCCTGGAGTAGTGTTGGATACCTGGTCCTTAGTAGGTACTCGATTAAAATTTATTAAACAAACGAGCACGAGCAGACACATGAAATAAAATCTGTTCTTCATTGTTTTCCAGACTGAGCATTAGAAAATTAGGTGAAATATAGTAGAAAGAGCATGAACAGGAGAAGAGACAATGCTGGTTCTTCACTTACTGCCCATGTGACACTGGCAAGGGGCTTAGTAACTATCATTTATAGAGTAAGTGCTCTGCCAGAATGAGGTGAGGTATTTTATATATACTCTTATTTAACCCTCACAACAATATTATAGTTTGGTATTGTTGTTTCTATCTTATAAGTAAACAAATTGAGGGATTTAAGAAGTATATAGCTAATTCAATAAATGGCAGATATAGAAGTTGAAATCATGTTTGGTTAGTGACAATGCCCATGCTCTTGAACACTATCTATAATTGTTTAACATCTGAGAACTTTGGCTTTCTCATTTTGCAACAAGACAATTGTTTTGTAAGTTAGTCTACCATGAGAGTTCCTGTCTTATAATATTCTCTTTCTATTAAGTCTCTTCACCAATTTTGCCACTATTAGATAAATCTCTGTACTCATTCAACTGCTAGAGGCAAATTCTTCCTAAGGTGTGGTAGAGTGCAATTGTAAATTTGTCAAATTCATAATTTTCCTATTATTTCCAGTTATCCTTTAGTGCACTACTAAGCACCCCAAAATGTGGTGGCTTAAACTAACAGCCATTCACTATTTCTCACACTTCTTTGGATTGAGGGAGTCGATTCTCAGCCTTGTGTCATCTGGATTCACTCACGTGTCTCTATTCAGCTGCAAAGTTAGTTGAGCTGGAAGATCCAAGGTGATCTCACTAACGTGCCTGGCAGTCAGTGCTAGTAGTAGGCTGAGATGCTTTAGCTCTTATCGTCAGGAGGCTGACCAGTGTCCCAGCCCAGGTCTAGGGCATGCCAAGAGGGAAAACATAAGTGCAGGGCTTCTCATGTCCAGCCCCAGAAGTCTCATATAATCACTTCTACCACATTTTGTTGACTGGGATCAGTCACAAGGCAGCCCAAATTTGAAGGAAATAAGGAAATAGACACCTCGTCTTGAATAAAAGAGGGCCGAAGTCTCATTGAAAATAAATTGTTGTGAACATCTTTGGAAAAATACAACAAATGGTGGAATTTGACACTGTGACTGAAAATAATATTCACTAACATTGGCCATCTATATAAGAAAAGCCTTACTAAAACTAGGGTAACAAAAATATGTGCTATTATTACAGCAAAGTTTAGAAGCAAACAAACCACACATAACCTGAAGTGCAAAATAAAATTAAAAAACAAACAAATGAAAGAGGAAGAGGTTGGAGAGTGACCTTCAAGGTGCTTTTATGATTTATAACACTGGGCAGTTGTCCAGAGCAGAGGTGGTTTTGATACTTCCTCTTGGAAACTGCATTGGGGGATGGCATGCTAATGGGTGTGAAGTCACTTTCATCTTCTACTCAGTGCAACCTACCCTGGTTCTGGAAGACAGGGCCTGCCATCTTCATCTTTTCTTAATTCTCTGCTTCTTTCCAGTCAACAGCATAAAGCTTGAACTGAGAAGCTGCAGGACTATGAGAGATGCCACCCAGCAAGTAGAACTCCCAAGCACAGGACCCCACACAGAGTCCCCCCAGGCCTCTTTGAGAGGTGTCTCTACTAGGAACAGTCTGCCCAAGGTGTGAGGAGGCACAACTGGAAGAAGAGACCCCTGGAGTCCAAGTACCAGAACTGAAGAGAAGTGTTCCTGGAGCTGAGAGAAATTAGTTGTTCACCCTCAACGAGAGGGGCTCCTCCCTTGGATGGAAATCCAGATCTCAGTTTAATAAAAGGGCACACATGCCTTTAGGCTCTCTGGGGCGATTGTTCTTTAATGAAATAAAGGCTTTCTTTAGGGCCTCTGTACAAAATTTATCCTTTCTTTGTAGAATCTTAGGGCTTTAAAGATGAAAAGAATGCTAGCCATCTCTGTGTTCTCACAGCATTCATCCAAGGGCCCTAGGCCCCAGGAGGCTCTGCATTTAATAAGAAGTTTTTGCTGAAAACATTTCTTTAAACAAAGTTAGGACTTTTATTTAAAAAACCTATATTTAGCTTCAATAATTTATAAATTTGATATTCTATTCTTTTATACATCTGATTGCTTTAATGAAATAATGTTTTTAGTTTTTATTAAATAATGACTTCCCAGAAGGAATATTCAGCATAGCTCTTTGTGTCTTCATATGTACCCAAACTTGAGTATCAGCGGCTGAGAAATACAGATATAGCAGAATCTCTCATTTTACAACATGTCCATCCCTAGTCATGAAGTGACCTGATGACGTCAGGCTGGCCAGCTCCCTGTCCTGACCTCTGACTGGATGTCCTCCCCTCACAGACATCAGCTTTAGGGGTCCCACTCAGCCATGTGCCGGGGTTTGGTTGGAGAGACGAGTGATAATATCTTCCAGATGTCAAAAAGATGACGTTACTTCTGCAATTTAATTGTTTGTAATAATGAAGGGGTTGAGAGAAGCAGGGAGTAATTAAAGATTTTGAGTAAAGCAGAAGTTCAGGTTTAGCAAGTTAATGATATTGGCAGACAGAGAAGACAGGGAACTCCAAAGCCACAACCACCTACTCTTTTTGAGAAGAATATGGCTATGGTAACTGTATTTTATAAACCAAAAATATGGCCTGACAATGGAATCAAAAACATGTTTTTTAAAAAACTCCACTTTTGACTTTGGAATTTTTTTATAAGCCTTAACAAAGGAATAAAAATAAATCTGTATACTTACACATTTAAAACAACCTTTGGAAAAGAATAAAAGCATCTAAATTGGGACTCTCCTAGAAAATTTGCCTTATAAATATGTCTCAAGGGATTTTTTTTTTTTGCTGTGTTGTATACATGAGTCTGTGTTTTAGAATTTTCATTGTGCTACATACTCACTCTCTTGATCAAATCACTGAACTGCTGTGGATCAATTTTCATGTCTATAAAATGACAGAATTATAAAAATTCCTATGGACCTTTAAAGTTTTGAAATTCTTTGACTCTATACTTGCCTCAAACATTTCCTCTCAAATGTGCCTTTCATATTTCATTTAACAAATTACTTCACTGGTTGGTAAAAAGAGAAGCTTGAGGGACAAGAAAGTGCACTACCGCATGCTATGACTCCTGAGAAAAGATCTGATGAAGGCAGGACCTTCGTCTCTTCTACTCCATATTGGATGCTCAGTGGCTAGACAGGGGAGGGGCAAATGGCAGGCACTCAATGGTTACTGAATAAATAAATGAATGAGTGAATGAGTCTATATCTATTGTTACTGTGTATGTCAATCCAGGAAATGGCTGTTTTTCCCCCCTGGAAGGAAATATATCATTTTATTTAAATACTTTGTAAAGCTTTCAGACTGAAACAAGTGATCACCCTCACAAGCTCATAATTTATATAACAAATTAATGCAAACTGACATTCTTTTCAACATAAGATGATGAAAGAAAATTTCAGAGAAAATATAAAATTTATTTTGTGAAATTTTGATATTTACCTAACTGAAATATTTTTTAACAGTTTTATTTATATATAATTCACAAACCATAAAGTTCACTCAATTAAGTGTACAACTCAATGGTTTTTAATAAATTTACAGAGTTGCTCATTCACTACAATAATTTTAGAGCATTTTTATCACCCTAACTTTTTATTCTTTAGGGGACATTTCCCAACCCCTCTCACCTCACCTTTCCACTTCCCAGTCTGGATAATTGCTAATCTACTTTCTTTCTTTATAAATTTGCCTATTTTGAACATTTCATATATGGTGGAATAGAAAAAACTTATTATAGCATAACTCCAACTTCGATATGTCCAATCTATTCTTATAGATATGGATATTCACATATATCACCAACTTGAAGGAAGCACACTTAAATATTAGAGTTACTTATCTTCAATCATTTAAACTTAATTTTATTTTCCAACTCTTTGTAAAAAAAATTCTCTATAAAAGTTGTTGGGGATTTTTTGAATTTTAAACGTTTTTAGAACGTTTAGATCATATTGATGATGCTATGACCTGATTGTAAAGAGTATAAATGATCTTCATTTTTATGAAGTAATGAAGTATTGGAGTTAAGTTGAAATGTATCTGCTTAATGATGACGATTTCTTTTTTTCAATTTAGCAGTTTTGCCTTTTAGTTCATATTTTTTCAATCCTTTATTATAAATTTTATTTTAACTTATATATAATAATTTGTAAGTAGCTTTAAAATCCTTTCTTGAATGAAACCCAGTATAAGTATACAGATAAATAATATAAAAGATTGATGAATTTAATACAGATGCATTAGCTAGAGATGAATGGGAGAGGAAAATCATTAAGAACTGAAGCCTATAGTTAAATACTTCAGCTTACCTCCTCAGATTTGCAAACAAGAAGCAACTGCTTTCCCAGGGCTTTCTAATGTACACAGAAGTTCAGAGCCCCAGAATGAAAGCAAAGCTGAGGGATGTTATGAACTGAGAGACACATGGCCCCACAGACCACCTTCTCCATAGAACCCTCCTTTTCTGGAGAAGCCACAGGCTGATGAAGTGAACCTAGCAATCCTGAGTTTCTAGACTATTGTCAGAAAAGATTGCCCTGTCACTCAGCCAGGGTCATACCCTATAATCTTGCCTTCTCCCCTACCTCAACTACAAGCACAAACTCCAAAGTTTGGAGGTGGGGGTGGGACCAGGGACTGAGATTTTGTCAACATGAATAAACAGCGTTCATGTGTAAAAACATAGTGGCCTCACCACGAAACTGAAAACCTACTTTTTTTACTTTTCTTATGTGTGGCTATGCCGAGGCCAGATTTACTTTCTACCCAAGGTTTACTTTTCGGCAGTGGCCTTCCCCTGTTGCAGCTCAGGTCCAACCCAGGCCATTCTGGGGCCTTTCTGCACACAGCTGAGGTCTCACCAGAAACACAATTTCAACAGTTTAACTTATCTCAGGCTTGGTCTTGGAGAGAAATATTTTATTCCCAGGTGAAAATGCAGTAAATAGGTAAACATAAGTTCACTAAAGAGAAAAATGTGGACATGGATATTCCTTAAAATATGGTTTATATTTCAATATAAGTTTTCTTTTAATATTATAGTTAAAAGAGGAAATAACTTGAACTGGAATCTATAATTTAGTAATGTCTATCCTGCTTTTAGGTTTATGCATCCAGAAAAAAAAAATTGCTTCTTTATCAAGAGAAAGAAATCTAAAAGCAGTCTCAGGTTGCAAATTTGTGAGTGAGGTGTGTGTGTGTGTGGGGGGGTGTAATTCCAAAGATTCTTACCAGCTCTCATACTTTCCACAACCCATCAACAAGTTAGAATATTAACAAAGTTTTCTTTCTTTTTTCATAGAAAATAAGTTTTCTGAAAAGTAGATCTAATTTATTTTCCTTGAGTTATGAAAAACAAAGAGTCTTCATGATGATCCTTTCCTATACTGATACTCTCCCACCCTTCAGACATCAGAAATACCTCTTTTCTCTTTAAGCTAGACCATTTGATTCTGATGGTAGCAATAAAGGTACATACTTGAGTATGATTGTCAGTTGTGTGTGTTTGTGGATGATTTGTGCATGTGAGTGAGGTTTTTGTGGGGTACATGTAAGTATAAGTGTGAGAAGGTGTGTTAATATTTGCATATATGAGTGTGTGTTTGTTTGGTATGTATATGTTCTGTAAACATCCTAAAATTAATAAGTTCTGGAAAACACAAAAGATTCTTGACTCCAATTATGCCTGAATAGAGTCAGTCCTGTCTTTCTAAGCTGCTTTTTGGGGTTGACAGCTCAGGAGGTTGGAAAAAATGAACTGGGGTTCAGTCACATGGCCAGTGCCGGCAGTAGGGTCCCCCTGCCTAGCCTACCACAGCTGGTGCTAACAGACCCCCTGATTAGAAGAGCCCTCTGGAGCCCCAAGCCTTGCCTAACCTCTGAAGGTCTTGACTTCACTGTCACTTCTGATCACAAAGCCTTCACCCAAGACTAAATAACATAGTCATCGCCATCACCCAGACTGTTCATTCTTGGGAGAAATTCTGCACTTTTCCATGCAATTGGGCTGCCCCGCCCACTACTGATAAAACTTAATAAGAAAGTTCTCACATTCTCAGACTTTATTAATGAAAATGTTCTTATTTTAAGTGGTTTATACATTTTCAAAAGTTTTATGACTGTCACTACTAATACATGTAACATAAAATGGTGTCTAATTTAGCCAAAATAATACAGCATATTTCTTTAATCCTTAAATACACTCCCAACATTTGACATCCTTAAATTCATAACGGAAGTATCTATCAATGGCATGTTACAGTTTAATCAGCACTATATTTTTATTCTTTCCAAAACATAGAATACTGGTATGTCTTTCATACCCATGGGAGATGATAGCAACTTAGCTTTGAGAAAATAATGCCATATTCATTTATTTACAGCCTAATATCTCAGAATTCCAGGTGTGTGCTTTGGAGGGAGTCCTTGCTGTTTTAGAAGTGAGGTTTCTCTGCCCTGGTCAGAAGGATTCATGACCAAGTGGAGATCAGGCAGGTTGCTGAGAGAGTTGAATGAGGAAACTCTTGCTCATGGCAGAGGGGGACTCACCAGCAGCCTCACTCACAATGCATAGTCTCAGATGGCCAGAGGCAAGAGGTCCAGCCCGAAGCATTGGACATACCTCAGGTGTGTCTCACAGGTAGCCCAGGTGTGCTATTGGCGTGTGTTGGTGTGTGTTGGCGTGTGTTGGCTTGCTGTCCCTGATGTTCCCCAGCGCTTCCCTGATGCCCTGTACCACGCTTGTTAACCATTTTGTAGCATTCATTTCTTTGAGTCTCAAAGCAGTTCTTGGAGAAAGTATTCCTGGAACATCCATTTGTAGATCAAAAAGGAGAGCATAAGCTCAAATGATTTCTCTATTGCCATCACTCTTCAAGGGATGGAGTGGAGCTGAGATCCCATGCCACTGTGCATGTCTGGAGAAATCGTGGACACTGACCTACAGGTCTGGGACCTCAACCTGGCTATGAGCACCCCTGGGAAGCACACAACTCATCTCTGAGCATCACTCGTAGGAACCAGGGCCCCTCACTTCCCCAGCTTGAGTATTTTCCTTTCCTTCTCCCTCTTGCTATAAAATCCCCACTGCCTCAGTGTAGGAGAATACTGGGGGGAAAATCTGATTAAATTAATTCACATTAAATTTGGGAGAACAGATAGGCTTGGGGAGTTTCATCCTGAATGTTTGGCACTTATTATCATTTCAAAAGAGCCCTGGGTGGGCACCCAGGAGCAGAGAATGAGCAGAGGCAAAAAGGCGGGCTTGCTATAAAGAGATTGGGCAGGGCTCCTGGGTTTGGGCAGGAGGTGATCTGAGGTGTTAGGCACAAGGCGAGGTCCCTGTCATCTCTGCTCACTGGCGCAGTCTATTTACCAACACGTGCATCATGGCCCAGCCACGCATACAGAGTAAGCTTGAGAACTGGCCATGACCGCATGGGCCTCACTTAGCCCATGCATTGGGACAAGCAACACCCAGAGAGGCCATCTACAGACAGTGTTCCCAGAGGGCAGACATAAGGTGACATAGGCCCTGAACATGCTCATCCCTGCTTCAGACACTTCCAAAAGGGCAACCTCCCTCTGTGCTCTCAGTATTTCAGCCATTTCTTTCTCTTACTGGAAATAATTCACCCTCTCTGCTTTCAAATTCTTTTTGCCACAGCGAGGCCAGTGGCCAACTCCTTCTCTGAGGCCCCCTTGTCCAGGCCCATGCAGATGCACACAGACAGCGATTGAGTGATTGCTCCGCCCCCTGGGCCCCATCGGGCAGGCCCGTCCAAGAGGAGGCCAGGCTCCAGTGAAATCCCTAGTGATGTGGTCACCTGAGCCCGGGATGCCCGCTGCCCGGTAATGAGGGTAAGAGGAGGTGGAATTGCAGCTCCCCAGTGGTCACCCCGAGAATTACTGTCTTCCTTGTCTTTTTCTCATCTTTCCCTCCCCCATCCCAAACATTTTTTTTTTTTTTTCCGAGAACCAGATTGAATGGGTTCATTTTTGCATACATTTTTCCCTGATGTACTGAACAACTTCAATGACAAGGGCCATTTTTCTAACTTGCAGCTTCGGAAACACCGCAGGCACACAAGGATCTCAAGATCTTACATGTGCTCAGAATGCATCTCCAGGGAAGTCTGCTGCTGTTCTGCTTTTCCTCAGATGTTAGTCAGAAGCCCCCTTAACAGGCTGCCCTAGCTAACACCTCCATCTCCTTCTTTGAGGTTTTGTTTTTCTTGTAGCATTTGTCATTATTTGACTCAGCTTTACCTTACTCAGCTTTACTTTTCTATTTTGCCACAAAAATGCAAGTTTCACAAGACTAGAATTTATTTCTGTTTTGTTCATAATTGGGTCAGCAGTGGTTAAAAGAGCACCTGGCAGCAGCTATGTGTTCAAAAGTTTCCTTGATGAATAAAAAATATATAAAACTCCTAATTACAAAACTACCTTGGTGTATTAACTGTAATGTTCATTTTTATATCCTGTGCTTATTCCTTCAAAAGTTGCTGTCTTTGCCCATTCATCTGCCATCAACAACTTGTATTGAGCACATGCGACACATCTCCTTGACCAGATCAGCAGGATGTGCGCCTGGCTCCAGTGAAGTTCCTGGTCTTGTGGGAGACAGAAATCTAAGCAAATAGTTCCAACCAGGTGTCCAGGGACTAGTCTAGGTGTTCAGGGACTAGTCCAGAAGGGACACATGAGGCCAGCGCTGGGCTTGGAGATGTAAGGTAGCCTCCCTGCAAGGATATGAAGATGAGGGGGAAAGTATTCTGTGCTCTGAGGAGAGGAGGAAGGTCGTTCCAGCAGAGGCAATGTGTCCATTGCAATAATTTAGGCAGGAAAGGGAAGAACAAGAACAGAGCTGTGAAACCCAGGGGGCTTGGTCACTGCCTGGATGTAAGGGAGAAGTGGTGAAGGAAAAGCATGAGAAAACAGGACTCCTCAGACTCCTGTTGTGACCACTGAGTGTGTGATGAGGGCATTTGCTGACACAAAAGATACAGAGGATGCAATATGGAAGAATAAGATTGATTTCAATTAAACATGCTGATTTGGTGGTACCTGAGCCCCCATGTGGAGTGGCAGTTGGCCATTGGGAATAGAAATTAGTTCAACAGGAGAGTTTGGGCTGAGGCACAGGGTTTAATACTTTGAATTTATAAATGGCAGCTGAAGGTAGAGGAGATTATGTGGGAGCCATAGTAGGGAGTGGGGATGCCCTGGGTGCCAGGATTAGTGAGCAGTCAGAGAGTACCTAAGGATAAGCATTGCATGTGGAGGGGGGGTGTGGAGTTGACAAAATGAGAGCTGAGAGGGAAGAGGAGCTGCCTGGACGTGGCACCCCTGAAAATGAAGAGAAAGGAGAGATGTAGTGGCAACAGATAGGACAAGGGGAGCTGAATGCTAAAGCATCTTCCTTTGTGACTCTCACCTAGGCACCCTCTGCAGCTCCTGTCCAGGTCCTCTGGTTCAGGATAACTCCTGTACATTTTATGTGTTTGGCTGTCCCTCCTCCACATTAGTGCGATGGGTTGGAGAATCACTGATAATATATGTTATCTCAGAGATGGTGTGGCTTTTCATCAGAGGAAGAGGCCCCTCCCGTGTCCCTGGGTGGGTGTAAAGAAAGGTCCTTGGCAGTAATAGGGTCCTATACCCAAGAGCTCTCTTGTCCCCAGACATCATCAACAAGCTGTGTCATCATCATTTGTCTCCATGTACTCAAGATACAGACAGGTGATCCTGAGATACCTCCAGACGTGAAGGAGACAGCCTCCAGCAACTTCATGGCCGAGCATCCTGCATCTCTGGGCCTTCCCTGAGTGACAGCGACTCTGTCACAGATTCTAGATATGCGGCCCCATCTCTTATGACCTGTGAGTCTGAGCAAGGGCCCCGGCTTCCTAGCTTATGAGGCTGATTTTCTTGGCATTTTCTTTATTATTTCTTCTTCCTGATTCCCTTCAGAAGACTGGGAATTGAGCTGGGCTTTCTCACAAGCCCAGCTGCTTCCTCCTGCACAATCTACAAAAAGGGGAAAAGAGGTTTAGCTCCAGGCACTGAACAAATGGCCAGTACTCAGGGAAGCCAGACTAAAAGGAGGGTCATCCTTCCCAAATGAGGACCTCAGCTCCATTGTCTATAAAATAAGGCTGTGGCGAGGCCATCTTTATAAGCTTCCCCAGCAGTGGGCTGTCTGTTTCTGCTGCATAAAGGTCCCAAGCCTTAAATAAGGTGTAGCTCAGGGCACAATTCCTCTGATAGTGCTCCCACAGGTGGGACTAGTTCCTAAAAGTCTCACATTGGACTCTTTGCTTACTTTCTCTCATAACTTGTCTCTCAAGAGCATCCTGGGGAGATGTGTGACATTGAATAGGAATTTAATGAAGAGCAGGGAATTTTTTAATAAGGAAAGGAGATGAGACTATCTCTCGGGCCTAGACACAGTGTGGTGTCATGGTTGAAGAGTAGCTCTGTTGTCTTCAGCCTTGTTTTGAAATTCTCCATCTGCCACCTCTTAAGTATCCACATGTGAGAAAACCTTTCAGAGCTGTGTTTAGGGTCAGCAATTCTGTAAGCAGAGTGCTTGACCCTTTGCATGTGCCGAATATACTACTTTCTTGGACATCCAGCATCACAGTCAGAATCCAAACACACCCCTCAAAACATGAGCATGGGGATATTCAAGTGGGATGACAGACATCTGGGTTAACATGGCTCTTTGCAGGTGCCTTCATTCTTCTTGCTTGTCCATGTGCCTTCTCTCTTGGCCTGTTCCCCACTGTCTGGCCTTTCTTTGTGGACTCCCACCCTGTTGCACCCATTTATTTCAATGTTAACTAATTTGGGCTCCTGGCTCTGGGCTCCGGCTGATCTGGTCCCGTCAATACTCTTCTTACTTCTTAGCACATGAGGTATGACAGTGCTGTTGATCCCCTAGGTAGCAAGATAGGATATGGAAAATGAATTCTTTCTAAACATCCTTTGAAAGGCCTGAGCATTTTTAATCATTGAACAAAAACACATTAATTCTGGGAGTTAAAAATGGCATTTATCAAAAGCCAACTGCATGCCAGGGAGCATGCAAGCATTTTTCACCACCTTATGAGGTAATTCCTATTAGTCCCCCTTTACAAATGTGGGCACTGAAGGTAAGAGAGAGTTAGTATTCAAGAGATGAAGCCAAAATTTGGGCCCCACTCAATCTCAGAGTTTGTGATTTACTACATGCCCATGTTGGAGGATGCACATCCTTGGAACATTATCTGTACAAAAATCCTGCATTCCGTTACTTATTCATTTTCTACCACTACCATTAGTCATATAATCACCTGTTGGGGAAAGACTTTGTTGGGGAAGAAGATGCAAGAAGCAAGAAGAAAGAAGCAAGATTCTCCTAAGTGGCTGGTAGCAACAAAGAACTTGAACTCTATTAATTTTGTGGTGTATGTTGAGCAAACTTAGGACCAGATATAAATGGTAAGAAATAGCCCTAGGAAAAATGAGCTTATAATTTATCTAATGATAATTTCAGTAAAACACAAGTTTCCATGGATGGATGGATATGCCTGAGCCTAGAGGCAGCTGTGCCTTTCCTAAGGTTTCCTGCAGGCAGACAGAGCCCTGCAGGAATGGGTGACACCCTCTGAAAATGGGTCTTGTGCATCATCCCAGTGGGCACCAGCAGCCCTGGTGAGAAAGGGCTCATTTGGCTCTGGTGGGTCCCGTTGTCAAGATTTTTCAAATCCATGTTGACCAAGATAGTTTAGAGGGCAGCTTGTTCTGTTCCTTCCTCCTTCACTTAGCATATAAAGACTTCAGATTAAAACAAGAAAATCTTTAATACAAGAGATTTTTCTAGATTAACACTGAAATGAAAATAGACTAAAAAGTTCTCACAGAAAAGAAATATACTGCCTCAGAATACTTTCATAGCTTCAGAAACCCAGAAAATTTAGGTAAATGTATTATTTTTACCAAGGGTGTTTTTCTTCTCTGTGGATGAAAATGCTTTTATTTCTATCAAATCAGCATTTCCTAATAAATGACATTCATATCACTATGGTTGTTATCTGGAATGATTTAAAATGTTAAAGATGATGTACATATTTGAAGATATTATGACAGGTTCATTTTTCAGAACTACATAAACTCATGTATGAAAATGAGAACTTTTGCCTCTATAACTGTACTTACTTTTATCTTGAGCCTCCAAGCTGCCTAATAGTAGACACTTTAACCTTGTCACCTATAAAGTTCAGCATTGAGAGTGTAAGGCCTCTGTATATAATTTAGTGTTTGTAGATATTTAAGTAACACTGCATAAATAACAAAGTAGGTTTAAGTCAACTGTAGGAATGTAAAACAATGCTTTTCCTTTCAAAGGAAGTTATTCACATTTAGGCACTAGTTAGTTCACATTAACAAGACTGGATAGCACTGGTAATGGAAATGCTTTTCTTTTAAAGTCTCAGGCCTGTTTTTGGCATTTTGCGGACATTTAATGACTATCCCCTTGGAGTTTTGGCTGGGGAGCCTTCTTAATTCTCCAGGTCCTCTTTGCACACTCAGATGCTTACCCTCTGGTCATATGACATGTGCACACTTGGTGTGGTATGTGCCCCAAAGGAAAACACTGGTTGGGTGCTTTGGACATGAAACATAGAAGTCAACACACAGGGTGTGGAAATTACAGTGGGATCTTTTTTCAAGTCACAGAAGAGGAGGGTCTTCTCTCTAACTGGTTCTCGTACCATACCTGAATTTTCTTTTTGTTGGATTGGAGGGGTGGATTTACTCAAACTACTGTGTGTTAGAATTTTGGAAAGATTTCCAATTGTCCAAACCCCTTGAGAAAACCCCTTAACACCTGTATGTCCATCTCTGCCCACCTGTTATATTTGCAGGTTGCTGTCATTGCACTTTGTACATTGTGTTTGTGTTAACACCTTCTTTCTCTTTTTGAGGCAATAAATTCCTTAAAGACCAGTCGCATTTTTAAAAATTGTTAATAAACTGCATACCATGAGAGTTAAATGATGGCTTAACATACTGTTAGATAAATACAACTTATTTCTTAAGGGGAAAAATTATTAAAATCTTCAAAGTATTAGAAATTTGAATGTTAAAAAGCTCCCTAGAATAACAGTGTGATCAGTCAAATAAATGATTCAAAGATAGGGTAGGTTTGTTCTCACAAGACAACCAAATACTTGGAGTTACACGCCTATCCCTTAGTTTGTCATCACCACCAATCTGCTCACCATTTCCATCTCTCCCAACCCAGTACCACAGTTGGTGCAGCATTTCAGTGGAAATAACAAAATCTTCTATACTGTGAAATCTTCTGTATTAGTGAATTTTTTTTTTTTTTTTTTTTTTTTTGCCTTCAGGTGTATGTCAAGTACTTATCATGGAATTCAGTAGGTTAAAAATGTGGCTTTTTCCCCTCTCTAGATTTAGGTTCTTCTGGGTTGCTGTCCCACCAGATAAATTAGAACCAGTTTTGATACTTGATCAGGTAACATCCAAACTAAAGAAATTCAAGGGAGCCACATTCAAGAGGTGTCATTATTCTTTTCAAAAAATATATGTTGAGATCTTACTGTATTTTTGAAAAGGGTATTTTAAGATGGAATATATAACATGGACTTTATCAAAAAGCTAATATTCTAAAGGAGCTAGAAGTATATTTTTAAAAATAAAGACCATTTGAATAAGAAAAAAGTAATAAAGAACAAAATAAGCTCTACCAAAAAAAAAGTAATGTCAAGATGTTTTAGTAACATAAATAATGAGGAAAGATGCCTAAAGAAGACCTGTGAGTGTCATATATGTGACAACTACAGCACCAGGTAGACCTAGGCACATGCTGGTAAACATTACTCAGGGATTTTACAGCTGACATCCTTACTTCAGAGTGGCATGACCAGTTAGGAGGTCCTCTGAAATCACTAAAAAATAGCAACTCTGTTACATCTCTGTCCCTTCTATATTATGTCTATTTCTTTCTATACTATAAACTTTTTATCTTCTTGTTTATGTCAGGCACTGTGCTTCACACTTCATAGGGAATACAAATAAAACTAAGTAAATTAGTTTCAATTTCCTAAATGCTTTGACTTAAATCTAAGGAACAGTCCCAGAGAGAGAGATGACATTATCCAAAGAACACCCACTGTGTCATCACCATGGTGAACTACAGTCATCTGGTTTTGATGCTCAGTCTGGCAGGTGAAGAAACAACACCCTCAGCAAAGATCAGACTCTCTGTAATGGACTCATAGTGATTCATCTCAAGAGGGACTGCTGTGCAGCCCAGACCAGCAAAGTATTAATATACTATGAGGAAGAATTCTCCATGAACTGGACTGTCTTCCAAGGTACTTTGGAGAGAGAATGAGTGGTCAGAAGGTTGCTTGGTGATGGTAGGTTTAAAGAAAGGAGAAGTAGATTGTCTTGAAGCATATTGTAACCAGGTAACAGTGTAGATGAATGAAAATATTGTGTGAGGGATCAGAGAACTATTGTCTTTCACAGGCTGTGTCTTCCTTCCTGAAGAGCTGGGCCACCTGCACCAACCTGCCTCTCCATCTTTCTCATTTTCTTCACCCCACTGGCTCATCTGATAAGAGAGTCTTTCCTTAAGTTGGTCCATAAGTTGGTTAATTAAACTAGAATACAGCCACTAATTACATGGCCTTGGAGACATTCTTTTGCTACACTTATGTATTACTATGACTATTTTCAGGTTCTTGACAATGCAGTGAATTATAACATAATTCATGTATTTTACAACCTAGGTGAGTAAACAAATATACACAAACATCATTTATACTCTTATCTATAGAGAGCACAGCTTTCTGCCACATGTGTTATCTCATGAATTCTCACAAAACTTTGTAGACAGTGAAAACGAACATTTGTTTTTCACCTCCTATGTGTCCCTCTCTTCAGCTACTCTATATTTTTTATCTTGTCTAACCCATGACCAGAAAACAAAATTCATCAATCCAGACAATACACGAACAGACCAGTGAATGCTAATTTCTAATAGGAAAGAGCACAGATCAGAACCAGGAAGGCTGGAGCCATGCACGAGAGAGTAAAACTTTTAAAGGAAGCAAAAGGACTTTGACAACAAAAATTGTAAATGTGATGACTAGTATTTTAATTATCCTATTATATCCCTTTTCCAAATAAACATCTAGAAGGAGCTAAAATAGAAATATTAATTTTGGATATATATGGATTTGACTGTTGGCTCCCTTTAACCAGTGACATTTAATGCTATTTTTTCCTCAAAGCCCAAGGCTCATCTTTATTTAAATTAAACAAAAATAAAATTCACTTAGCATGAATTGGCCCTTTTGTGTTCCTTTGAGCTTAAATTAATTTTGTCATTGGCCTGTGGTCCCATGTTTCAGAGGTCAGAAATACAGCTCTTCTTTTCCTTCAGTAATCCAGGAATGTCTCAAAAAGAGTGGCTGGTTTCATTGGCAAGCAGGGCAGTGCACAGGTCTTTCACTAAGTGCTGCAGGCGCCACTGGGCGGGACCTTTCTCCAATGTGCCACTTAGCAGGTGTCTCCTGGTCTGCCCAAAATCTAATGAGAATCAGGGAGACTCTGTAAAGCTTTTCAACTCTATCCAAGGTCACAAGGACTGCTGATAGGATGCAAGAGTGACCCTGTGGACAGTTAAAGAGATGAAAGGAAGGCTTTCAGATTAAATAAGATTTAGAAAATAAAGGGATTAGCAAGACACAAAAGATAGATTTACGAGTTTATTTAGCCAGTGCAGTGTGGCATGCTGGGATGTGGGTCATCCAGAAAGAGATAAAAGAGACTAACTCAGGAGGTCGCAGGGCAGCAAAGATGAGCAGGGTCCCACTAAATCTTCTGATAATTGAAAATGGGCCAGAAAGGGATATTCTTCTATTACTAATTCTGACCCCTCCAACAAATAATGAGAAGCGCTACAATGACGAATCATCTCATGGATTGGAGGTCAGGACTCAAACAAGCTTAGGAATTAAAAAGCTCATTTTATGACAAAGTCTTAGTCAAAGAGTGTTTCTATCTTGACCAACAAAGTAAAGTTTAAAATTAGAGTCTGGGGGATTTAATATTATTTCTGAGTATCAAAATTCCCAAAGATACTATCTCATATTGGTTATCTTTGTTCAGTATTTTTCATCTCCCAAATTATCGAATCTGAAATCCCAAAGTTAGAAGGAGTGAAAATGTGTCTGATCTAACTAGCTCTGTGAGGTGGGTGTCTTCTCTGATACCCTGACTGATGGCATCCTGACACAGGCAAGGATACCCCTGGTCATGGGCAGAATGGTGTGCATTAGAAGCAAGCTCCTCCACTGTGAGACAGAGGAGTTTTCCAGCAGTTCTTCCTTATATTTCACTCCAATCTTTATTGCCACTGGTTCTTATTTGCAAGACAGAGAAACTCAGAACAAATCTACCGTCTCACTTACATGATTGACATTCAAACATCTGAAAATAGAGAATGTCCTTAAATATTTCCTTTTCCTGGTTGAACTTGTCACCCCCCTAGGTAATTCCTATAATTTGATTTCTAGTTCCTTTGCTAGGACACTGGAAGGGAGGTGCTTCTTTTCACACTGCTCTCCAGGCAGTGCCTAGAATCACTAGTGAGACTTCTCTCTCTAATCAGGTGTCTTCTAATCTCCGGATCACTGTACTGGATAAGAATATCCCATGAAACTACTTCATAAAAATCATCTCTTCTTAGTGTGAGACTACAAAAACTGATACTAGAAACCCAAAGAGCTAGAAGTGATATATATATTATCACATTAGTCATTCAGTATGCATCAGACATTTACTGAGCACCTGTTAAGTATCCAGTGTCTACTTAATGCTAGGAATAGGTGATACAGGAACAGGCATGGCACTGGAGGAGCTCACAGTTTAGGAGAAGAAATAGACACTTGAGTCATCCTAATTAAATTTGAAAGAAGCTATAAAAGGAGGAGGTTCCAAAGATCAGCGTATAGACTATTTAAATGTTCAACAGGGAGACAATGACGAAAAAGCTTTCTCAGGAACGGGGCATATGCATATAGAGTTATGAAAGCAAGTAGGAGTTTGGCTACTTATTTTAAATTTAGCTAAAGCATCTTTCCTTCCATGTGGAAGATCAGTGTGTATAGCAGATGTGGGGAGCAGCTTTGCCTAGGAAAGAAGGTAGAGGGGCATCAGGCCCCAACCATTGACTCTCCTGCCTCCTTCCTTTGTCCCTTCTCAGTCCTCCCAGCCCTGCCCATCAATAGGAACGCAGCCCAACACTTTCTTTTCATAGAAAACTAAACTGAAGGGCAGGAGCCAAATGAAGAGAAAAGCTGGAAGGGGCTCTCAGTGGCAGAGATGGGCCAAAAACACACTTTTCTCAGAAGAACTACATACAGATACAGTTGAGCCATTTCTGCCATCTTCTCTATAAGAGTTGAATCAGTAGATTGCTTGTAAAGAGTTTGCCTAGAGAAAAAGCAGTTGGTTAGGGACTAGTGGAGGCAACAGGTTTCTCTGTGTCTTCTGTAATTAAGCCATAAATCTAAATTCCACAGCCTGAGGCAAATGGTGACCATGGAGTCCTGGCCCCTCTCTATGGCTCTTTGAGCATAACTGAGGGACAAGTACAAAAATAGAGGGGTAGTAAAGAGGAAAAGTAGAAATGATGGCTTTCACTTTTTTTCCTATAAAATACAGTGTTTTGAAAGCTGAACCCAGGTTTTTAACAAGTATTTATCATATCATACACTTTCTGTGTTAGCTCTGTGCTAAGTACCTGGCATTCATCGGAGAGTCAGGCAGACATGGTAGCCATGTTGAAGGTGCATAATTGAGTGGGAAAGCAGACAATAAAAAAAGTAACAACTTGCACTTTTTATGGGCTAGATATAAGTTGATTTAACTCTCATAACAATTTGACTAAGTTGTTCCTCTTACTAGGTGAGAGACGGGGCATAGAAAGCTTAAGACTGTGATTTCTTCGCTGTTAGCTCTGGGATATTTGAGCAGCATTGAAACAAATGCTTCAAAGTCCATGGACAGGAGCAGAGGCTATCACCCTCTGTCTCATTCCCTCAACAACAGATGTGTTTATTTTTTCTTACCCATTTTAATTGTCCCCACACAGGCCCTTCTGAGGTTGACTTATTAGCAAAAGTAGTCTACACATAATGGACTGCATTATTCTCATATTGATTAACTGAACCCTTGTTAGATATCTGTGACAGACCCTACTTATCCCCACAAATGCATCCTAAAATACCCAGAGTGGCTTGTTGGTATGGGCTCATCAGAACAATGATTCATATTGGCTTCAGACTCAGCCACTTGGTATTGTAAGATGAACAAGATTCTCTCCTTAATATGAGGTTTGATTTCTGAAGATCCCTGAGACAGAAGAACTGAAGGCAGGCTTATGGGGGAAATAGAGGTAGGAGGACGAGATTTGAGAGTAAATCTATGAAAATGTTAATAAGTACTTCTAGGATACAGCAAAATTAAGCAATATAGACAGCGTGCTTTAAATCTCAAGTACTGACAATAAGTAATGACGGTTGAAGTTTGTTTACCAATCCTTCATGTACTCTCTCCTACAAAGATTTTTCAAACCATCACCTCCTGGTAGAACACACCATCCTTTCCCCTACCAGCACATTCCCAGTGCCCATACTTCTGTTACAGAACCTTAGACACTCCTTGCTTGGGTCCTGTGCCTAAGCCCCTCGAGGTCAGGAAATGGGCCCTCGCATCTATCAAGATTACCACTGGGTGTATGTGGAGTTGAAGGGAAGAGGGCACATGCTAGGTGCCTCAATAATGTTTCTGAGTATCTGATTTTCTTCTTCAGGATTTCTTTTGAAGTTGTTTTGCTTTCTTGTAGATACACAGGTGTAATAAAGAGTTTTGTTTCCTTCTATTCAGGCACTCTATCCAAATATTCAATACTCACATGTTGGTATGATTCTAAGTTCTGAACTCCTCCCTCTCAAATCCCACAGGGTTCCAAATTTTGCTGCCAAAGAACATGCTGTAGGGTCTTTATGTGCAATTCAGTTCTCTACTTCCTGCAAGAGCAGTGCTGCAAATCCATCTCTCTCTTCCAGGCAGAAACCTTGACTCCTGCAGAGCTCACCCTTGTCTCCATTTTCTATTCCTGACGACTAATAACAGCTTATCTCCTACAGGAATAACCAGCAGCCTGCCAACACCAGGGTTGAAATAGTCCATCAAAAGATATGGACTTTTACAGACAAATCCCATAATCAAAATCAATGGGCAGTTTGCAATGGGGGAACTTTCTGAATCTAAAACGCAGATATTGTCTTTATTTAAATTTTTAAAAATTTTATTTAAATTAATTTAATTTTATATAATTATTAAGTATTAAATTAAAATTAGTAAATAAAATCTTTAATTAATTATTCAATAGATTATTATAAAATTTCTTTAAATTTTTGATACTTCATTTTTTTGCATTAATTTTGTCTTTTTAAAACATGGCATTACAATATGATTTATCATGATTTTGTTTTTTACATTCCTCTTAAACTTTACTGCAGTGGCTAGTGCCTCACTCTTCTTGCTCTCAGGTACTTACCCTGAGCCTAGAAGTAGCCAAGAGGCTTAGATTTGGTCTCCAGGTGCAGCAGGCGAGCCCAGGAAAGTCTGAGTGAAAGTGTTCCACGACTTCACAGCTGTGCAGAGTGACATGCAGTTTTGTTTCTGCTGTTGTTAAGAATGGGGACAATGGTCATTCTATTCCCCTTGATTTCTGCTGTGGCAGCCACAGGTTAACTTAGAAAGTCCTTTGGGTCTTTCTCCAGCAACAGTACCCACCATAGGAATCTCTTATTATTCAGAGAGAGCTGCAGCTCTCTCTTCTCTCAGCTGGCAACTTCACAGTTCTCTTGCTGGTTTCTCCATCTCTTCAGTTAGTAGGCTGAGGTTGAGGCAGAGTTTGGTTTCTCTAACAATCTAAACTCTTTTGCCTTGAAACATCCTCAACAAATTCTGCTGGGGGCAATGTATTCACATTGTATCCCTACTATGGATTTATTCTGTTCATATAAAATCTCTCTCATTGCCATAGAATTTGGGCTGAAAAAAAAGGTAAATATATGCTCGAGCTTCACTTCAAATTTGAGCCCCTTGTGGATTTTTTAAAATTTTGCTATTGCCTATTTTGTTACCATTGCTAGCATGCTTCTCATCTCAGCTTGCATGTTGGTGTTTATCTCTTTCTTCATGAAGTTCATGTTTTGTTGAGATTTATTGAGAACATGATTAGATGTTTTCTAAAACATCCTAGTATTTCTCACAAATGATATGCCTTTTCTTTGCCTCCTGAATATAATGAGCTCTTCCTGTGTAGTTCTAAGTATTTTATTGGCCTTATTTTTCTCCTTCTTGAGTGAGGACAGATCTATCCAGACATTCAACAGATGGGGTAGGTGAAATTCTCTAATGGTGGCAAAGAGCCCTAGTTTCCAGTGCTGTTGGGATTTTGCTTTTCTCTGTATAATTTTATGAGTAATTTGATAGAAAGTTGGGAGAGTAAATGAGGTGACTGATTTATTACCATCTTAAAAATAAACATAAAATGATCAAGGGAATAGTCAACACAGATGAATAGACTCTGAAATATTCTAAATAAATATTCTGCTATGAAAGACACACTCTTTAGAAGTGGCTTGGGGTTTTAATTTTTTATTCTGTTCTTTATTTCTGGAACCCAAGTACAGCAGCCGGTTTTCCCCTTAGGCATATATTATAGCTTAATTTTCCAACCTTCTTCACTAAATGTTAAAATATTTGTGACAGTCAATTGTCTCCTTAAGATTATAATTTCCTTTAGAGTTTATTTTAAGAAGATTGTGAATGTGGCTGACAAAACTTTGCTTTCAGATAAAAGACTGGGGTTTTTAAGGTGAAAATAGTAAGTACTTCCCATTTCTAATACATACACACTAAAAATTCTTGGATCAAAATTGAGAATATTTTAAATCAAAATGAATAAAGCTAACGCTGATTAAAGCCAGAAAATTCAAATTCCAGCATTATATGTGATCAAGAAGAAAGTACTTTCACAGCCTGAGTCTGGCTTGCCCTTCTGTACAAGGGAAGTGAAAACAACTCTTCCAGCTCTGATCCACTGAAAGTACACGTGACAGATGCATGTTGAAACTGGGTAGTGGTGTGGTCCTCACAAAAAACACAAATTGATTCAGATGATCACTTAAATTTAATAGCTTTTCACCAACTTATCAAACTTTAATCTCCCATTTTATAGTCAAATAGACTAAGGTCCACAGAGTGGAAGATACTTGCCCAAAACACAAAACGCACTTGTAGCAGAGTCAACAGGTCTTGTTGGGACAATGCAGTACTGATTGACTATCTTCTTGTAAGCTTGCAAAATTCATCAGAGCTTAGATAATCCACAAGTTAATAGAACATTAGGACATAAAAATTAGGGCACACTGGGCAAGGACAACTTTGCCATTATGAAGCTGGGGCAGCACCAGGCCACCAAGATGAATGTGGTGATAAAAATTATGAATAAATCTCAGCTGGATGCCATTAACCTTGAGAAAATCTATGGAGAAGTATAAATAATAAAAATGTTATGCCATCCTCACATAACTTTATCAGGTAATGGAGATCAAAAATATGTTGTACCTTGTGACAAAATATGCCCAAAATGGAGAAATTTATGATCTTCAAAGCTGCTTATTGGCATTTTTATGTCTCCATCCTTTCAGACAGGTTTACAGTGTATGCAAACCAAAACATGGAAGGCAAAGCAAATAAGGAAGAAAATTGTAGACTAGAAAAGAGCAAAACCACAATTGAAAATCCCTGAACTGGATGGCTGTGTTAAGTTGTTCTCCACATTCTGGCCTAGTATCCGAGAACTAGCAAGCCTCTTTGGGCCACATGGGCTTCTCCACCAAAGCTGTTTGGCAGTTCCTAGAAGATCTTGTTCAAATCTCAGTACAAAAAATGAGCACAGCCTAATTGCCCACCTACATGTTCTTTTCACCTCCAGCCAGACTAACCTTCTCCTAGATCATTGGACTGAAATTCTGTCCTAGAACTATCTCAAGGTAAAGGAAACTATTTGAGAAACTGTTATCTAATTTTGTTATATAAATATCTAACTCCATTATATAAAATAGAATGCCTCTTATTTTTGGTTCATTTCTTTTAAAACAAACTGTACCTATATGTTTTTTCTTTTAAGTTCTAGCATGCTATTTCTTGAATTCAATATTTTCTTATATAAAGGTATCAACAGACCAGTCTATAACTGAGCAGGAGATATATAGAGAAAATTAATTCTATCAATTGATAGATTTGGGCATCATATTTATAAGTAATGTACTCTGAGATCATTTCTGAGGAAATTGAGAATTTCCCTTTTTTAAACTATCCTAGTGAAAAAGACCAGTGTATATTTATAGCACGTATTTTTGAGTCTATGTATTGCAAAGCATATCCTGCATGGGGCACTTCTTGTTAAATAGGCAATTATAAAGACCTAATTAAAATGTAATAAGCATATACTATTACTTTACCCTTACACGCAATATTTCATAGTTTATAGAGTGCTTTCACATTATATCATTTGATCCTCAGTCACAATATGAGGTAGACAAGGCAAGTGGTCTTATCCCCATTTTACAGGTGAATAAACTGTGATCATGGGCAGGGGGAAGGTAAACTGACTCAGCCGAGATCACACAGCCAGTACGTAACAGCACTAGGACGAGGACCTAGGTTGCCCACCTTCTCATCTAGCACTCTTCCATATTTCCCTACTTGATTATGAAAGCATTATTTGAAAGAATGATGAGGTTGGCCAGAGACCTGCTTGATACTATAACTTCCTATTTGAAGGAAAGGTTTTATCTGTATTTCCTTGAGTTCTTTGGAGCTTTAATCTGTTGGTTAGATCATCACAACAATGCTCTGTGGCACAGCCCAGCCGGTGGCAGGAAAGTAGTACTCATGTTTGGAAGTCACAGGATCCAATATTAGTTCTACTTTTGTAGTTGATCTGGGGGTCATGTTATAAGTGCCTTATTTCTCTAAAGGTAATTTGGTCTAGTATCTGCAAACAGGTTAAACCTATTTTTTGGAGTTTTCACCTTTAATTTTTCAAAGAAAAGGGCTTTTCTATAGGAACTGATTTGAGAGAGGAGAAAAGAAGTGATACAGGAAGAAATGGCTAGTCACCATATTTTAAAAATCTCCTCTTTGGGATCCCCTCTAAAGGAATATTTGGAATGGGGTCAAAGTATTGGAGAGGCAGTAGACCTAGACAGTATAGAATGATAACTGGAGAATGAAGATAAACTTGCTGCTTTAAAGATTTCTGGCATTTAATTCTCAATACTTGATTACTGTTTACCAAATATTGGCACATTTGTTCTGACTACAGGATAGGGGATTTTCAGTGAAATATCTTGTCATACCTGCATTAATGTGTACTGTCCCTCACAGTGGCTAAAGTCTTGTACTTTTGCAGAGGTAAATAAGTAATGAAAGTCCACAATGAGCAGCTTTTTTCTAGTCAAAATGATACCATGATATATTTTATCATCTTGCGTGTTAAAAAATAAAAAGCCTGCTGAGCAAGAACTTACTGTAATATAACACAAAAAAGGTCATGATTGATCCAGGGATTTTTTGAGGATATCAGTTCCTATTCCTTTTAAAACCTGATTTTGATTTTCTCTGTTCTATGTATATTTTTTAGTAAGAGTACAATAAATTTCAGTAAACTGTGCTTAATGCTTTAGGTAAGAGATACAAAAATGAATGGTTTTTGTTGTGAAGGTATTTTTCACATGATATTATATAAATATATTTAAAAGTCTTCATCTCAGCAATCTAGGGAGGTTAGGTTTTGTTGGGAAAAAAGTTCAAAACACCGGTCAGAGTAACATTTCTTCTCCAGAGAATCATACAGTGTACTGTATGAGCTGACTGTCTACTGAAAGGATAAAGTATCTGAGATATTTATTTCTCCATAGATTGCTGAGTATCAAAGAATGAAGGACCACAGATAATTTGTAATAGACTTTGATTATGGAGCTAAATGAGGGAGTTGGTTGTACTTGGCAATACTAGGGTTCTCTTTCCCAGATCTCAAGCAGCCTTATTTGAAACCCATGTCTTACACCACTGAGTCCTATAACTCAACCAGACTGTGTGGCAGGCATCTATTATCAGAGTTTACCTGTGACCTGGTAAATGTCATCTGATAAGAAAGAAGACTGGTTATTTTAATCTCTTGAGATAATCACAGAGAATCAAAGTCCACACTGTTTATTACTGTATTCAAGTTTAGAAACATTTTTGGTTTTAAATCAAGGTAGTTCTTGATTCCAACCATTTATTTGGGTCATTTTTTCTAGTTTAAAGTTCTGGGAAAGATCTTCAAAAACCCCATGTGATTCTGCAGCATCAGATCTGGAGTGACAATTTGGGCAGAGCACCAATGGCAATCCTTTATTGTGTTTCACATCTCATGGGATTTATTGAAGTAAGAACTCATCGTAATTGTGCTGTCTTCTGGCCAATGTCATGAAGCTCTGCTTTTAATTTGGTTAGTTTTATTTTCTCAGAAGAGGTAAAAGAGGCACAATTTAATTGTCGCCTTCACAAGCATATTAAATCTCACATGTTAATTCATTTTTACACCCCTACATTAAATTAAGTGCCTTGGGTAAAAGGATAAATGGACATGTGCTCAGCTTTAATTTATTTATTTATTTTTTTGTTACAAGGGAAAGATCAGACTATATAGCCTTTTTGGATTTCAGAGGCTCTCTGGCATTTCAGTAAATCTAAATGAATATTGCCTTCAGTTTTCCAATATATATAACCATGTGATTCATGCTATAAATGAAATCAGGAAGCAGTACAGTGCTGAAGCAAGAGTATTGTTTAATTTTTTTTGTCTTCCTGATCCTTATGCTTTATTCTGCATGTCAGTGTTTACATTACATAATTGTGTTTTCTGTGAAAGAAAAGTTAAATAAATCTTAGCAGTTTAAAAAAAATAATAAAAAGACTAAATTCTTTTCTTTTAAATTTTAAAAAGTTAGATATTTATACAATCCATGAAGTGATCCCCGTAATTACTCTAGTACCCATCTAGCACTATACAATATTATTGACTACATACTCTATACTATACTCAAAATTCTCATGATTGTTTTGTAACTATTAATTTGTACTTCATCTCTTCACTTTTTTTACCCAGCTCCCAACCCCCTCTGGCAATCATCAGTTTGTTCTCTGTATCTGTGAGTCTGTTCTGTTTAGTTTGTTTGTTTCTTTTGTGCTTTTAATTCCTCATATAAGTAGAACCATATGCTACTTATTTTTCTTTGTCTGACTTATTTCACTCAGCATAATACCCTCTAGGTCCATCCATGTCATTGTAAATGGTAAGATTTTATTTTTTAAAATAACTGAATAATATTCTATAGTATATATGTACTATAATTTCTTTATCCAATTGTCTATTGATAGACACTTAGGTTGCATCCGTATTTTGGCTATTGTGAATAGCGCTGTCAGGAACATAGGAGTACATAGATCTTTATGAACGAGTGTTTTGGTTTTCTTTGAATAAATTCCCAGGAGTGCAATTGCTGGGTCAAAAGAAAGTTCTATTTTTAATTTTTTGAGGAACCTCTAAACTGTTTTCCATAGTGGCTGTACCAATTTGCAATCCCACCAACAGTGTATGAGGGTTCCCTTTTCTCCACAACCTTGCCAACATTCGTTGTTTTTTTATTTATTGATGATAGCCAATCTGACAAGTGTGAGGTGATATCTCATTATTGTTTGAATTTGCATTTCTCTGATGATTTGTAACTTTGAGCATCTTTTCATATGTCCTCTTTTGAGAAATACCTATTCAGGTCTTCTGTTCATTTTTTAATTGGATTTGTTGTTGTTATTGTTGTTGTTGTTGTTGTTGTTGTTGTTGAGTTTATGAGTTCTTTATAAATATTGGATATTAACCCCTTGTCAGACGTATCATAAGCAAATAACTTTCCCATTCAGTTGGTTGTCTTTTCACTTTGTTGATTGTTTTCTTTGTTGTGTAATTAGTTTAATGTAGTCCCATTTGTTTATTTATGTTTTTGTTTGCTTTGTTCAAGGCGATATATCAGAAAAAATATTACTAATAGCAATATCAGAGAGTTTACAGTCTATATTTTCTTCTAGAAGTTTTATGGTTTCATGTCTTACATTTAAGTCTTTATCCATTTTGAGTTTATTCGTCTATATGGTATAAGAAAGTGGTCCAATTTCATTTTTTTACGTGTCTGTCCAGTTTTCCCAACATGAGTTGTTGAAGAGACTGTCTTTACCCCATTGTATATTCTTGCTTCCTTTGTCATAGATTAAATGACCCTCTATTCTGTCCCATTGATCTATATGTATGTTTTTATGCTAGTACCATGCTGTTTTGAGTACTATAGCTTTGTAGTATAGTTTGATATCAGGTAGTGTGATTCCTCCAACTTTTTATTTCTCAAGATGGCATGGCTATTCGAGATCTTTTATGGTTCCATATGAATTTTTGGATTATTTGTTCTAATTCTCTGAAAAACATCATTGCTTTTTTAATAGGGATTGCATTGAATCTATAGATTGCTTTGGGTAGTATGGCCATTTTAATGATGTTGATTCTTTCTACCCACGAGCATAGTATACGCTTCCATTTATTTTCTATTTATCTTCTTCAATTTCTTTTTTAATGACTTATTATTTCCAAGATCAGGTCTTTTATCTTCTTGGTTAATTTGATTTCTAGGTATTTTATTGTTTTTGATGCAATTGTAAATGGGATTGCTTTTTAAATTTCTCTTTTTGATAATTCATCATTGATGTATAAAAATGCATCTGACTTCTGAATATTAATTTTTATCCTGTTACTTTACAGAATTCATTTATCACTTCTAACAGTTTTTTGGTGGAAAATCTTTAGGGTTCTCTATATTTAGTATCATGTCATTTGCAAATGATGACAATTTTACTTCTTCACTTCCAAATCAAATGCCTTTTATTTTTCTTTCTTCTCTGATTGTAGAGCTAGAACTTCCAAAACTATGTTGAATAGAAGTGGTGAAAGTGGGCATCCTTGTCTTGTTTCTGATCTTAAAGAAAATTCTTTTAGCCTTTCTCCATTGAGTATAATGTTAGCTGTAGATTTATCATATATGGCCTTTATTATATTGAGGTATGTTCTTCTATCCCACATTGCTGAGAGTTTTTAATCATAAATGGATACTGGATTTTGTCTAATGCTTTTTCTGCATCTATTGATATGATCATATGATTTTTATCTTTTGATTTGTTAATGTGGCATATCACAATGATTGATTTGTGACTATTAAACCAACTTTACATCCATGAAATAAATCCAACTTGACCATAGGGTATATATTTAATGTATTGCTGAATTCAGTTTGCTAACATTTTGTTGAGGATTTTTGCTTCAATGTTCATCAGGAATATTGGCCTATAGTTCTCTTTTTTATACTGCTTTTGTCTGGTTTTAGAATCAGGGTAATGGAAGCTTCATCAGAAGAGTTAGGAAGACTTCTCTTCTTTTGAATTTTTTGGAATAGTTTGAAAATAATAGGTATTAATTCTTCTTCAAATGTTTGGTAAAATTCACCTATGAAGCCAGTCGGTCCAAGATTTTTGTTTTTTGGAAGTTTTTGGATCACTGACATGATTTTGTTGGTGATAATCGGTCCATTCAGATTTTCTGTTTCTTCTTGACTCAGTCTTGGGAAATTTTATGTTTCTAGGAACATATCCATTGTTCAATTTGTTAGCATGTAGTTGCTCATAATGTTTTCTTTCTTATGATCCTTTGTATTTCTGTGGAGTTATAGTTATTTCTCCTCTTTCATTTCTGATTTTATTTATTTGGGTCTATGCTCTTTTTTTTTCTTGATGAGTCTGGTTAAAAGTTTATCCCTTTTATTTATCCTTTCAAAGAATAAGCTCTTCATTTCATTGATCTTTTGTAATTTTTTTAGACTCTATTTCCTTTCTTTTCATTCTGATCATTATTATTTCTTCCTTCTACTCACTTTAGGTTTTGTGTGTTGTTCTTTTTCCAGTTCTTTTAAATGAAATGTTAAATTGTTTCTTTGAGATTTTTCTTGTTTCTTGAGATATGCCTATATTGCTATGAATTTCCTTCTTAAGACTGCTCTTGCTATGTCTCATAGATTTTGAGTTGTTGTGTTTCCATTTTCACTTGTCTCTAGGTATCTTTTGATTTCTTCCTTTATCTCATTATTTACCCATTCACTGTTTAGTAGCATGTTATTTAGCCTCCATGTGTTTATATATTTTGCAGTTTTTTTTTCTTACAGTTGATTTCTAATTTCACACCATTGTGGTCAGAGAAGACATTTAATATGATTTCAATCTTCTTAAATGTATTGAGATTTGTTTTGTGTCCTAACATCCTGGAAAATATTTTATATGCTCTTTAGAAGAATGTATATTCTGCTGCCTTAGTGTGAAACACTCTGAAAATATCCATTTAATCCATCTGGTCTTGTGTGTCATTTAAGGCTGCTGTTTCCTTATTGATTTTCTGTCTGGAAGATATGTCCATTGGTGTCAATGAGGTATTAAAGTCTCCTACAATGAGTGTATTTCTGTCAATTTCTTCCTTTATGTTGGTCAATAATTGCTTTATATATGTAGGTGCACTTGTGTTGGGTGTATATATGTTTACTAGGGTTATGTCCTCTTGTTATATGAATCCCTTTATCATTATGTAATGCCTTTCTTTGTCTCTTATTATAGCCTTTGTTTTAAGGTCTATTTTTTCTGCTATAAGTACTGTTACCCCAGCCTTTTTTTCATTTCCATTTGCATGAAACATCTTTTTTTCATCCCTTTACTTTCAGTCTATGTGTGTCATTTGATCTAAGGTGAGTCTCTTGTAGACAGCATATGTATGAGTTTTGTTATTTTTATTCATTCAGCTACCCTGTGTCCTTAGATTGGAGCATTTAATCTATTTATATTTAAAGTGATAACTTGATTTGACCTCAAAAGCAAGAAAAGTAAAAGCAAAAATAAATGAATGAGACTACATCAAACTAAAAAGCTTCTGCTCAGCAAAAGAAATCATCAGCAAGGTAAAGAGACAACCATCCAAATGGGAAAATATATTTGCAAGCAATGCCTCTGATAAGGGCTCAATATCCAAAATATACAAAGAACTCATATGACTCAATAACAACAAAAAAAACAAAAAATCCCATTAAAAAAAATGGGCAAAGGACTTGACAATTCTCCCTAGAGGACATACAAATGGCCAACAAATATATAAAAAGATGCTCAACATCACTAGCTATTAGGAAAATGCAAATCAAAACCATAATGAGATACCATCTCACACCTGTTAGAGTAGCTATAATCAAAGGGCAAGTAATAATAAATGTTGGAGAGGATGTGGAGAAATAGGAACCCTCTTATACTACTACTGGTCAGACTGCAAACTGGTACAGCCACTATAGAAAACAATGTGGAGGTTCCTCAAAAAACTAAGAATTGATCTACCATATGATCCAACAATCCCTCTACTGGGAATTTACCCAAAGACTTAAAAACCCATATCTGAAAAGATATTTGCACACCAATGTTCATAGCAGCATTATTCACAGTGGCCAGAACATGGAAGCAACTGAAGTATATTACAATAGATGATTGGCTAAAGAAGCTGTGGTACATGTATACAATGAAATATTACTCAACCATAAGAAGAGATGAAATACTGCCATTTACGAGACTATGAATGGACCTTGAGATAATCATGCTAAGAGAAATAAGTCAAACAGAAAAAGTTGAAAATCACATGATATAGGTGGGTTATAAACCTAAAAGCAACAAATGAACAGGACAAACAAACAGAAACTCATGAACATGGACTATAGACTAGTGGTTACCAGAAGAGGGGGTAGGTAGACAGTTAAAGTGGGTCAGATTTAGAGATGGAGAGGGAGAATGAAGTGGATAAAGGGGATCAAATATGTGATAGCTGAAGGAAACTGGACTTTGAGTGGTAAACACACAATAGAATATATAGATGTTAAATTATAATGTGCACTTGAAAATTATATAATTTATTAACCAATGTTACCCTAATAAACTTAATTTTTTAAAAAAAGAATAGATGAAATACTGCCATTTGCAACAACATGGATGGACCTTGAAATAATCACACTAAGTGAAATAAGCCAGACAGGAAAAGTTGAAAATCACATGATATCATTTATCTGTGGCATATGAACCTAAAAGCAACAAATGAACAGGGCAGAGATTCATGAACATAGACAATACGCTAGTGGTTACCAGAGGGTAGGGAGGAGCGGGGAAGAGGGTGAAAGATGGGAGAGAAAAAACTTTAAATAATTTCTTCAATTAAAAATAAATAAATAAATACAGAAATACATAAATAAATAGAAATTAAAAAGTGATAACTGATAGGTACATAGTTATAGCCATTTTATTATTCATATTTATGGTTATTTTCCCCTTTCTTTTTATAAAAGTTTCCTTACTATTTCTTGTAGTTCTGGCTTGTTAATAATGAATTCCTTCTTTTTCCTGTCTGCAAAGCTCTTTATCTCACCTTCAATTTTGTTGATACACTTGCTGGGTAGAGTAGTCTTGGTTAGAGATCCTTATTTTTCATCACTTTGAATATATGCTGCCAATTCCCTATGGCCTGCAAAGTTTCTGTTGAAAAGTCAGCTGACATTCTTATGAGAGTATTCTTATAAGTAGCTGCTTTTCTCTTGCTGTTTTTAGGATTTTCTCTTTGTCTCAGACTTTTGGCATTTCAATGATGATGTGTCTTGGTTTGGGCCCGTTTGGGTTCCTCTTATTTGTACTTGTATGTTTATTTCCTTTGCTAGGTTAGGAAAGTTTTTTGTCATTATTTTTTTCAAGTAAGTTCTCAACCCCTTGCTCTCTCTTTTCCTTCTGATCCCCTTATGATATGGATGCTGATACATTTGAGGTTGTCTCAGAGGTCTCTTAAACTTTCATTTTAAAAAGTCTTTTTTTTTTTGCTATTCTAATTGGAAGTTCTCTGCCACTTTGTCTTCCAACTTGCTGATTTGGTCTTCTGCTTTATCTAACCTACTGTTGATTCTTTCTAATGTATTCTTTATTTTAGTTATTGTATTCTTCATTTCTGACTGGTTCTTCTTTATGATTTCTATGTCCATTTTTTACACTTACTATTTTTCTGTTAAAGTTCTCACTGAAACCATCTATTCTCCCCCTTAGTTCATTGAGCATCTTTATAACCAGTGTTTTGAACTGTATTTTGTAGATTGCTTGCCTCCATTTAGTTTTTTTCTGGAGTTTTCTTTTATTGTTTTATTTACATCATGTTTCTTTGTTTTCTCATTTTGACTGCCTCATTGTGTTTGTTTCTATGTATAGAAAGATTCATTACATCTCCCAGTATAGACCAGAGGGCCTTACGTAGTAGATGTACTGTGTGTCCCTATGGAACAGTCTTCCTGATCACTTGCTCCGGGTGCTCTGGGCATGTTTCTTGTGTGGTTGTTTGTGTTCTCTTGTTGTAACTAAGCCTCATATGTCAGTGGAAGTGACTCTTCAGCTGACTGGCTGTGGGGATTGACCATGCCCACAGGATATAAGTTGCTGTGTGGGGGCTGACTCGACAGAGTGGGATTCACCCCAGCTATTTCTTATACCTGTTGAGACCATCTTTTGGGTGTCCCATTAATTGGGCTAAACAGGTGGTATTCTGTTGTGATCTGACACCAGCCTTCAGATGTGTTGGTTTCTGTAACCTTTTGGGAGATGCTGCTGTGTAGGCCACATTAGCTGCTGCCTTTGATTGCTCAGGGCTACCTGGTAGGAGCAACAAAGTGATCTGTGGATGGTTGCTGCTTACAGTAGATCTTGGGGCAAGTGGGAGAGACCAAACTGCTAGTTGAGGTTGTTCACCCCTAGTTACAGGCCTGGGGTGGTTTAGCAAAAGAACCAGTGTACCTCAAGGCCTTGGGCTGCATGCCAGCCACTCACTCATATGGCTTCACAGCTGGAAGAGCCTTTGAGTGATATGCAAGTGGAGTGGAGTTGGAACCCAGGGAGTCAGCAGGGTAAGGCAAACAAATTTTACCCAGCCAGTACAGACAGAATGAGGTTTCATGCCATTGCTGAATCTGCGGCTTCCTGCAAAAGTCTCAGATTGCAGCAAAGTCAGCCACTGTCCTCCTCAGGCCATTAGACCCCTGTGATTTGCCCTAAAGATATTGCAGTTCAGGCTGGCACCAGCACTCACCACCAAAAGTCTCCCAGAAAATGTGTGGTATGCATATGGGCCACATGAGCTGAGAGCTGTTGCCTGCCAATAAATATGCAGCTCAGGGTTGAGCTGGCTACCTGGCAACGGGCTGCTGGGGGCAATTTGTGGGCTGGGTGGGATAGGGTCCCAGGGAGTAAGCCAATCTCACCGAGCCAATGCAGCTTCAGAATTTTGTGCAGGAGAATGGTTCAATACAGGCAAGATGGAGCTCTCCTGTAAATGTCGGAGAGAGCCCCCAACAAAGGAACAATGGCAGCTGTCCCTCCAGCCCGTGGCTCAGTGACACGCAACTCAGTCTTTCCTCATTTGTCTCTTGAGCATCCCAAACTTCTGACTCTCCTCTGGAGCCTAGGGTGAGTGTCTCCGAGTAAGTGAGTCTGTACACAGACCTCTTAATGAGATGTCTTGGTTTTTAGGTTTTTACTATCTCACCCAGATGTCCAGGATCCGCACTGGTATTTACAGTCAGATTTTGTGGGAACTCCTCTTACTGGGATTGGAACCCCGCCTAGTGATCCCCTGTGTGTTGCTAGGGCCCCTCATTGCAGCAGGGGGCTCTCTGCAGCTGCACTCTCCCGCTCATTGCACAACTGCCACACCTGGGTATGGGACCAGCTTGCTTTGTGTCTCTGCCCCCGCTACCAAACTTAAGGTGGCCTTTTCTTTTTATCCTCAGATGTATGTGTTATGATCAGCTAGACTTCAGGTGGTTCTCCAAATTGTTTGTTTTATAATTTCGTTGTAATTTTAACACAGTCATGGAAGGAGGCCAGATTTGTCTTTTATATCATAAGCTAACTGATATTTTAAGCATGACTTTTAAATCCTGTTGCTGTTTCATAATTAGAATATGATAGTGAAATTAATGTGAAACTTTTAAGTTAATTCTCAGATATTCATTTTGAAATTTTGATCATAATTTTATATATTTATTATAAAAATATCTGCATTAGCAAATATATTGGACTGTTTCAGGGTGGGCTGGTAAATATGATTGGCAGAAAATCTAGTGTAAAAAATAACTGAAAAGGGCAGACTGACATGCACACATTAGTTTTGTCATTACCAACATTTCATAACCCCTTCCACTCCCCACAGATATTTTCATGATTAAATAAAGTTCTTGTATAATCTGCACAAGTTGTATATTTTACCAGGGCAATGCATGACATCACAAATCCAACCCTTCTCTTTGAAAAAGGAGAAGGAGAATATATTTATTATTTAATATTGAATAAAGTTGGTTTAGTTGGAAGAATTTTCAAAAATAGATGTTTAGCTAAATATTCTTAGAAGAATGGATTGCAATGTGGATGTAGGTATATCTTTTACTTATAAGTGAGCTGAGTCTCTGAACACACTGTAACTTGTCTTCAAATTTAGAATAAAATTGACACATTTAAGAAGGTTAAAATGCACATAAAAGTTTAGCTATGAAATAAATGTACCCTTCATTTTTCATATATTTTCATCAATGCCAATCTCATTGCATTTGAATAAATATATAGCACAAAATTTTTTTTCTTAATGCATCAAAGTAAATTTTCAATAACTATCTCATAAGAAGGCTCTGTTTTGGAAATCTAAAAATTACTAATTCTTTTGTGGATTAATAAACAATAACTGCATAATCATTGAAGGAAAACACTAAGAATTGTCAAGAGGTATAACATTATAGGTGATTTTTAAATTTAATTGCAATAATGTAGTTTTCTTTGAAAATTAAATCCAAGAAATCAGTTGCTGCCTAATTGGACAGTGCATGCAACTGTCATACACTGAGCCCAAATTTATGAGCCCAAATGAACATTAATCATATTATCTTTTTATAACAATGCTCAGTATTATACATATTTTTATATCATTTATGTAACTTTAATGTACACTATTAATATACATTTACTTTTACTTTGCTAATAAAATAAGTTAAAATGTTATAATTTTCTTTCATTTTTAAAATTTTCATTTATACATATAACATAATATACAAAAATATTTTATTTTCTTTTTTTTAAGTTTATTACAACGATAAAATATGTAAGTGTCTATGGTAGAGAACTCAGATATTTCACTTGTTTGTAACTGAATTTGTGTTGCTACATACCATACTAAATACAAAGGGCTTTTTCACCAACAATATTTTATAATAGGTCTAAATTTGAAATATAAGTAAATGTAAATTTTATGTGTTTGAGTTTAGGCTAATACTCAAATGAAACTAAACAGTTGGGAAACTGTTTTTAGTATGACATGAAAATTGAAAAGCAATTTTTATACTATAAAAAAATTATTTTTCAGACCCTGATAATAGAAAACATTAACATAATTACCAAAAGTTAAAAGTAAAGTTTTTAAAAATGTATTTTTGGATATTGTTTAAGTCAATTCTGTAAGTTTTACTCATAAATTTACCACTAGTAAAACAATTTCTTCTTTTGTCTTAACAATTACTTTTTAACAGAGTTAGCAATTATGTTATCATATTTATCCACTCAAGAAAAAGATTAGACAGAATGAACAGCAAAATGATGCTAATGAATAGCTAATAATACAACCCCTGAGATGAAAAGAAAATGGCTTCTGGAAAACAACAGTTAAAGATGTTAACATTCTCTCATTCATCCATTCATTCATTTTTGGACAAATACTCTTCAAGTTAATATGAAATGTACTGATTTTCCTTCATGTCCTCACCTACACAACATCATGGCTACTAAATGTGAGGATTGTATGAATTGGTTGTTGGAAAAACATTGGAAAATATTACTGACTTTGACTCCAAGACGAATGTGATTGTACTGATATTTGTAAATCTGCCATGACATGTCTTTACTGTCCACCCGTCATTATTTGATCTGAATGAACATGTAATGCTACAGGCAATGAACCCAAAGAATTAAAATTTTGCTTTCCACAAGTATGTGAAATTCAGTAATATAGGATTAAAATATTTATTTCAAATTAAACCAAAAAAGTAAATACTAAGCACTTCCTAAATTCAGAATTGTTTAATAACACCTACTGTTTATAAGCAAGTTCGGGTCTGCAAAACTCATTCACAGGAACCAGTTTATTTTATTTTGCAAGAACTCCATGAGGCAGGTGGTACTGGAATATGTAGAAAGGAAGAAGAGCTTAATAACGTTTACAGCCACAAAGCCAATAATGACAATCCTGAGATGACAAGTCGGTTCCCAGGATTGAAATCTTGTTCACACTAGCATATTGAAGAGCAGACGTGATACCTCAGCCTCCCAGAACCTCAGTTCTCCTCACAACGGTGGGATGGATATCACTGACAGACCACAGGCGCCAAACGCATGCTGTGGGGTGGTGGCCATCAGCTCTCCAAGCTTTTTGTTCAACTCTGCTCTCACATTGTTTTGCTATCATGAAACAAAAGAAAAAAAAACTACATTAAAAATTATTTATTGTTATCATTACTATTGTTATTATACTAGTTTTTTTAGAAGGAAAATAAATTGGATATTGAGGTGAATAGTGGAAATTTATAGTGTAATTGTGGGATTGAAATGATGAAGGTACCAGTATCCATGAGAACTCGATTGATTTGTAACAGTATCCAGTGGCATAAAAATATTCAGAAACCTAGAGTCAGACAGTCTATATTAACCAATTCACCAGTCAGAGACTAGTGCCCTTGGGCTCTGGAACTAGATAGACCTGGATTTATTCCCTTGCCTTCTACCCATGCTAGGGAAGCCCAAGCCAACTTCTGAGTCTGGACACTTGCATCTGGACTCTAACAGAGCATTTATCAGAGGACTGTGGGGGCACGCTGGCCCTCACAGCTGACACCTTTGCTCAGAAGAGAAGGCTCTGGCAGTGGACAAGGTGAGAACAAGTTGACTTCTGGAGAGTTTGCTGGCTCAGCAATCATGGCAGGTTGATGAAGAGGCTAAATCCTTCCTGTGAAGAAACAGCCAAGATGTAAAGGCAAAATATCTGATTAGCATGCCAGCAGGACATGAAAATTCATAAAATATTAGAGTGAGTACTGTATCTGTTTTCCTTATTTTATAGCTAAGGAAAAGGGCTCAGGGAGACAACAATGACACGCCAAAGTCACAGTGAATCCGAGGCTCCCTCAAGACTAGAACTTTGGTTTTCTGATTCTTAATCCAGCCTTGTAGATAGCTCAGATTAAGTGTGTATCAAAATAATCTGGTTATTACCTAATGTTACCTCAACAAATTTAATTTTAAAACTTCTATTTAAAGCATTTATTTAGATTAAATTTAATATGAAATTAAGGAATATTATAATCTGAGCAGCAGTGAGGTGGATGTGTACTATCAAGTCACCTAGTTAAAATCATGATCTTTATGTCCTAAAAAGTTAAGAAAATAAATTGATTGCTTATTAACAAATTTATTCAGTACCTAGTATAGTGCTCATAAGTCAATGTTAAGTAAATAAACATATAAAGGGTCATGGACAAATTGTCCATATCATTTAAGAAAGAAAATGCAAAAGAAGAAAAACTTGTAATCTAAAGTGTAAAACTTTTTCCCCATTTTTCTCCAGTGAGGACCCGAGTCATTTAGAGAAGAGCTGAGACTGATTTAGAAAATAAACCCTCTGTAAAATTTTTGGAAAGACAAAAATAATAATAATAATCTCGAGAGTTTATTAAAAATGTAAATGTTTCAGACCTCATCCCAAATATTTTAATTTAGTGTAATTTGGGCATTGGGATCAGGAATTTTGTTCACTTTATTCACTTCATTCACTCATACTCCTGATCTCAACCTTTGCAAAAACTCTTCTCTCTTACATGAAAGAAAAAAGTGCTTTCCTAAGTCCCCAAAAAACATCATAAAGGATGCAAGGTAAGATAGGGTGGACATTTTAACAAAACATAGAAGAGCAGAATGATTCTCTTTTTATACTGTCTCTCCTCCCAGAGCCTCTTGTAGCACTGCTTGTGAATATGCATGAATGGGTTAATATCTCAGAGCTGAAATAAGATACAGAAGCCAAGTTCATACTGTTGCCGTCTCCTTTCAGGGTGTCAAAAAACACACTGACATTTATCAAGAACTCTTTGGAGTAACTGATGTCCATGGTTATACAATGAAACATTCTTCTCCAGTAGCAGCCCCCAAAAGAGCCTCCAATATTTTGTGCCTCAAACTAAAACATGAAACAGTGGTAGATAGCAATAGGATGTACAAAGGCAGTTTGCCTAGGTACTGAATACATTTGTTAATAAGCAATCAATTTATTTTCTTAACTTTTTAGTACATGGAGAACACGATTTTAACTAGATTTTCAGAATGGAATTCTGAAGTGACTAGTTAGTACACATTTGCCTCACTGCTGCCCAGATTATAATCTTTCTTAAATTCACATTAGATATAACCTGAATAAAAGCTTTAAATAGACTTTTTTAAAATTAAAGTTTGCTGTTTTCTTTTGCAAATGACAAAAGGAAACACTTTTTTAGATCCTCTGTGATTCAGAAGCCACTTGAGTGGTAGGTGCGCTTTGAGAGAGAATGAAGAGACCCGTTTGGCACGGATTTCTTTTGGTTACTGTGTTCTTTCTAAATGTCTTTCTGTTATGTTCCTAATGCTGCTCTCCAAGAGGAGTGGTTAGAGCATGCCTTCTGGGGGCAGAAGGATGTGTGTTCTAGCCTGAATCTGCCATATTTGTGATCTTGGATATATTATTGATACGTTATTTCATCTCTCTGGGTTTTCATTTCTCCATGTACAGTTTTAATGGTTCCTTTATATTGACATATAGATGTGATGATTATGGGTAGTTTCTCAATCCATGGTCTTTGAGGCCAAACTCTTAGCTTCACTGTTCACTCCCATATTCCACATCTGATCCATCAGCAATGTCTGTAGCTCTACCTGTTCTCACCACTTACCCCACCTTGGCTAAAGACTGTCATTTCTCCCCTGGGTTGTGGCTTCCTCACTGGTCTCTCTGCTTCTGCTCTAGCTTTGTTCTTCAGAACCTTCTCAGCACAGTCAGACCATGTCACTCCTGTACTCAAACCCTCCCCTTTCTTCCTCCTGGGACTCGGCAAATTTAGTCTCACCTGTGACACCTGAAAATTCCTGCACCCAAAGATAACTGTCCTCATCTCCTACTGCTCTCCCTCTTGCTTGTTTTTATCGGCCACATGGGTATCCTTGCTATTCCTTGAACACTCCAGACAGGTTTCTACCTCAGGCCATTTGCACACCCTATTCCTCCTGCCTGAATCACTTTCCCTTCAGATAGCAGCACAGCTCACTTTCTTGCCTTCTCAGTAAAATGTTCCTGCAATCCTATTTAAAATTGCACACTCAATCACTTTCTATCCTTTCTTTGCATTTTTCTTTTCAACATAGCAATTATCACTATTTTACATACTATAGATTTTATGTATTTGTCTTGTTGTCTGCCTGTTTCCTGTCACATGATGGAAGACATATCATAAGAATCTTCCTTTTAGGGTGTCTGCTTCCTGAGTCCAGGAGTGTGGGAATTCAACTTCGACTGATTATCTGCACCCACAGCCTAGTCTAGGTACAGAGCTCTGGTGGTAAATGGCTCCGTAATGAAAGAGTGAGCCCTGGGCCTGTGGGAGAAAGGAGGCATAACCTCATTTTACATAGAACAGAAAAATCTAAGAATAGTTGCCATGGAGTCTGCATTTATTCCCTGCTTCATAACATGAGATGTGGTGTTGGGAGGAGGTATCAACAGGGAGGGAGGGAAATGGTGTTCTCAGAATGAGCCCCAGGTCTGTCGACACTCACGGCTCTTTCGTGTGGTGCCATGATGGAAGGAGGCACAGTAGAAGAGTGAAAAGACTATGTTAGCAGAATCAGACACAGAGTTTTCAGTAGCTCCTTCTTTTAATAACTCAGAATAGAGGTGATACTGGAGCTTACAAGACAAACCTAAAACTGTGAGCTGGAATCATTTATGTGTGCACAGAAAAAGGTGGAGAAATCTTACACAAGGAATTCTTGAGGATAATTCACTTCTATTGTGATAGATGCTGTCTTCTCTCTTCCTTTCAGCATAAGCCCTATCCTCAAACTACCTAATACAGTGTACGCAGTTTATATGACTCAGGACACAGAGTGGATGGAGAGGTCCTGAAACTGACACTGCTGTTTTCTTTGCCAAGAAGACAAAAATATAGAGGCAGTTTTTGAGATGCATATAGACCCTGCTGCTTTTGTGAACCTCTGTGGGCACCTGGCTGTCTCTCTGCCAGATGTCAGTAAAGGAGATAGGGCATTAAGGAGGTGGTTCTGGCTTTGAGTCTTGCTAGAGTTGTGGCAGAGCAGAAGCCTGGAGCTGCTGGGGACCTTTGAGGAGTCTTGAGTCTAACAATGGAACCACCGGTGTGGGTTTGCCTGCTCCCTGACTCTTGAGACTGCAACCTGAGGAGCTGCCTAGAGGTGAAAGGAGGGCTGTGAGCATGCACCTTTGTGCACTGTGTTGTTCTGTGTATAATATTTTTGTTTTGTTAAAGTGTGTATGATATTTTTGTTTTGTTAAAGTGAGGGTACAAGTTCTGGGAGCATCAGGAAGGAGCTTGCAAATAGGACTATGAGTCTGTAAGGTAACACCTAGCTCATCAGACCCTAGGCACCAGCCATCCATAGATGCACCTCCAAAAGTAGCTCAAAGAAAGTGTCATAATTCCTCATTCCCTTTCCCACATGCTCAGATCTTAGCTAACCATAGTAGAATTATGAAGAACAGAACGTGATGGTGCCACAACATTTTGACCAAACTACAGGTCTCTGGAAATTCAGTCATTTCCACTCATGTCATCCTTCGGCACTCTGTCTATAGTTGTGACATCTCCTTTGTCCCCAATACATTCTTCTCTCAATAGGAAATAACTTGTCTCTTAGAAACTTAGTTCTTCAAAAAAAGAAATTCTCTCCCAATTCACCAGGACAGAATTCTTATTATTTAAGTCATCTTTTGCTTATTGACACCTACTTATTTCTCATTGGATGAGTGCTATTATCAGGTGCTTCTCTGTTCAGGCTCCCCATGTGTACCATACCCTTTTGTTTCAGTGCCAAGTCACATTGCTGCATGATTTACACACAAAGAGATGTATCATTCCTGGCTACTCTTGACCTTTTAAGTCATGTTGTCTAGTAATTTCTAGTGTAAAATGAAAATTTTTTTTCCATTCTTGAGTGTCATATTCTACTTGAACTGTTGGCTTTTCCCTACCAGCTTTTTCCCTTTGGCTCTCCCCTCTTTATTAGGAAGTCAGTCTTGGTGAGTTTTTAAGGTTTTGCCTTTTCCTTCAACAAGTTTCTCTTATGGTCATGGTTTCCTTTTTCATCAGCCTGTATTTTTTGTGACACACAACAGGAACTGGCACATGCTAAGTGTACTTTGTTATCATTACCTGAAATTTCATTGATAGGGGAAAACTCTCTTTCCAAGACTTTCCTAAAACATGGATATCATGAGAATAAAAACACCTTTCTGTGGATTTCACACTTATGTGAAAATGATCACTATCCAAGTTGTCTAAAAGAAAGATTTTAATGAGGAAGAAAAGAGCTGGTCAGAGGATTTAATAAGGGAGCTGCCTGATCTGGCTGAAGGAATAACCAAGCAGGCTGAGGGAGGAGGATTGACAGCTGGGACATAGACTAGGAGGAGACTAGGGTTCTCTGACACTCAATCATGCTCCCTTCAAACCCTGACACCTGCTCTCCTTGTAGCAGATTGTAACTTGGCTTAAGCAACAATGGACTGAGTGTCAGCCAGGCCTCACCCCACCTGCATACACATACTGAACTCCAAGACTAAACCTCTTCCCCAGACATTGCATGGGAGTGGATTTAATTTATAAGTCAGAAGCTCTTCTTCAGTTAGTAGGGGCACAGACAGCATAGCTCTAAACAAATAGGGAATGCAGGGTGACCTGGCAGTAGGGAAGAGAATACATTCTCCTATCATTCATGAGAGCCAAGGAGAGAAGAGAGCAAACAAGAGTGAGGGAAGAACATGGTGGAAGCAGTAGCTGTATGTCTCCAGTGGTGGGAATCAAATTCTCAGGCCATAGTGAGGTCGCCCAGCACTCAGAGAGGCAGCCTTCTGCTGGGGTACTGGTGGGTATCCCTCAGGACACACACAAAAAGGAAAATATTTTATTTGAAAGACTTGTCAACTTTCAAACCTGTAGAAAATTTTAATAAGGATTTATTTAAGCCAAAACTGAAAACAGTGACTGGAAAGCAAGATCTCAAACACTTAGGAGAATGAGTTTTGCAGTTCCTTTTATGCATTTGAAATGAAGGAGGGAATGTAAGGAAGATTACAGGAGGTTGAGAGAAAGCAAGATGGGGGGATTAGACTACAGGATAGTTAATAAGATTATGTGCTCTCTTGAGGGGGAGAGATTACACTTATTTCAAAGGTATAGTAACCTAAATTCCAAAAAAAAAAAAAAAAAGCCACAGTGGACAGAGCTTGCTTAAGTCAATGATAAACTTTTTACTAAAGAATTTATATGCCTGGAGCATGACTAACCACCATGACCTTCCCAGTTAGAAATTTATGATCAGATCACCCTGTGCAGTTACTTTCTGTATAACTGTTTTTCATCCACAAATTTTAATGTTTATTATCAAAGCACACTGAAAAAGTTGTCCTGGGAAAAATCAAACTTTTGTTGTATTTCCTTATGGCCTATTATTGTTTTATTTTGATGCCAAGGCAATGGAGGAAGGTACCATAATCCTTTTAGAACCTAGGGTCTCTAAAAACCTTTCTCTGGTCCTGGGTTGAGTTAACTGCCACAGTAGCAATATCTGCAGTTACTTTGTGTTTCCGAAGCCCCTCTTCCACTGCTTTTTTGTGTTAGTAGGAACATATGCACCCTCTCTGCTTCTCAACAATATCAATCTTGTCCTGCTGGTGGGAGCAGGACCAGAGACCGAGGGGTAGCTGGAGGAGACTCACACCAAGTTCCTTAGCCCGAGGTTCCAATGCCAAGGAAAGAAGTCCCCCATAACTCCTCTGTGAAAACCAGAGGAGACTGTGGCTGAGTGAGATGGAGGGCTGCTGGAGTCACAAATATTTGTCTTAAAGAGCCAGCATATGAACTTACTCGCTGATGGACTCACTCACTTGCTCTAAGCTCCAACATCAGAACAGCAACTTGAAAGGTGTCAGGGAAAAACAAGGAAGAATTGCGTTGTTTGACTTCAAGTGAGGACTGAAGGGGCAATGCTCTCTGAGACAGAAGTGGTGGCAGAATCCATTTTTTTTTGTTGAGCCCTCCTCTCTCCTGGCATGTAGATGCAAGTGGCCATTATATCTGAGTTTTCATCAACCTGGCTAACACTGGTCACCCCATCCTAGTGATTCCCTGAGGCCATGCCCCACCCAACTAGTGTGCCCACCCAAGACACTTCCACTGGCTTTTCTATACAAATGACCTGTCTTTGCTTATGCCGTGGACTTTCCTAAAATATCTCAAAGGTTCACAAAACCCAAACAAGGGTCGTCTGGCCTCAGCATACCCCGTACCTATTGCTAAACAGTCCAAAGCCCAGCATTAGCAGCAGCCTGCCTCAGTTTGCAATTTAGCCTCTCGAGGCACCTCCAAGTTCAACGTGGGTGGTGGCCATCTATCTGAGAATTGGTTGATGCCTTCTTCTCAGGTAAATCTGGGCAGGGCATAGGACATGGCTGAACTTGGCCTCTGACAAGATCCCTCCCAGAAGGTCCTAGGGCCAGCACCCCTAGAGGCCAGCTTCAGAACAAGCCAGTGAACCGTTTGGGGATACATCTAAGGACTACACACCCAAAGGGAAGACTGGGCAGGTACCAGAGACCTGCTAAAATGAATGCTGCTCCATAGAGTCAGCCCCTCACCAGCCAGTCTTCACAACCAACCAGCCCAAGGTCAATTTCTCCCACCGATGTGCAAAGAACAACCAAGGCTCAACTACAAAAGGAAGGCACACATGACCTACACAAGGGACACATCTGGACATCCAACTCAGGTGACCAGAGAGACTGTGCCATTGTGCCTCACAGGATACCTACTATATAAGGTCACTCTACAGAGACTGGGAGACATAGCAGCCTTAACTAATACACAGAAACAAACACAGGCAGTCAAAATGAGGAGACAGACACAAAGCTCCAGAAAAAAAAAAACTAAACAAAATGGATACAAGCAATCTAACAGATGTGGAGTTCAAAACACTGGTTATAGGGATGCTCAATGAACTTAGGGGGAGAGTAGAGGAACTCAGTGAGAACTTTAAGAAATAAATAGAAACCATAAAAACTGAGATAAAAAAAAAAACATAAAAAAAGAATTAATCAGAAATGAAGACTACAATAACTGAAATGAAGAATATCTTAGGAGAAATCAACAGAGATTAAATGAAGCAGAGATATCTAATCAATTATTTTGAAACCAAATTAGCAGAAAACACCTAACTAGAACATAAAAATAAATAAATAAAAAGAATCCCCTGAAAAAATGAGGATAGTTTAAGGGGCTTCTGAAACAACATCAAACATACCAACATTTGCATCATAAAGGTATTAGAAGGAGAAAAGAGAGCAAGGAATTGAAAACCTATTTAAAGAAATAACAAAGAAAAACTTCCCTAACCTGGCAAAGGAAATAGACATATGAGACCAGGAAGCTAGAGAATTCAAAATAAGATGAACCCAAAGAAACCCACACCAAGATACATCATAATTAAAATGCCAAAAGTTAAAGACAAAGAGGTAATCTTAAAAAGCATCAAGAGAAAAGCAATCTGTTACCTACAAGGGAGCTCCCATAAGACTGTCAGCTGATTTCTCTACAGAAACATTGCAGGTCTGAAGGGACTGGCATGCAATATTCAAAGTGATGAAAAACAAGGGCCTAAAACTAAGATTATACAGCAAAGTTGTAATTGAGAATCGAAGCACAGATAAAGAGCTTCCCAGACAAGAAAGAGCTAAAGGACTTCATCAACACCAAATCAGTATTACAAGAAATGTTAGTGGGACCTGTTTAAGAAGAAAAAAAAGGTAAAAAAATATGAATAATGAAAATGGCAATAACTACATATCTATTAATAATTACCTCAAGTGCAAATAGATTAAATACTCCAATCAAAAGATAGAGTGGCTGAATGGATAAGAAAACAAGACCCTAACATATGCTGCCTACAAGAGATTCCAGATTGAAAGACACACAGAAACTGAAAGTAAAGGGATGGAAAAAAATATTTCATACAAATGGGGAAAAAAAAGCTGGAGTAACAATACTTATACCAGAAAAAATAACTTTAAAACAAAGGCTATAACAAGAGACAAAGAAGGACCCAGTAATCCCGCTTCTAGGTATTTACCTGAACAAACCCAAAATACTACTTCGAAGGGACATGTGAATCCATATGTTTATTGCAGCATAATTTACAATAGCCAAGATATGGGAGCAACCAGGGTGTTCAATAGATGAATGGATAAAGGTATAGTACATATATACAATGGAATATTACTCAGACACACAAAAAAAGAAATCTTGCCATCTGCAATAACATGGAGGGACCTAAAGGGTATTGTACCAAGTAAAGTCAGATAGAGAAGGATAAATGCCATATGATTTCATTTACATGTGGAATCTGCAGAACAAAATAAACAATAAACAAACAAATAAAACAGAAATAAACACACAGATATGGAGAAAATTTTGATGGTTGCCACATGAGAGAGGGGTTGAGAAGATGAGTGAAAAAGGGGAAGAGATTATGAATCATAAATTAGTAGTTACAAAATAGTCATGGGGACATAAAACATAGCATAAAAAATATAGTCAATAATATTGTAATAATTCTGTATGGTGCCAGATGGGTACTAGATTTATCAGGATGATCACTTCATAAGTTATATAAATAAATGTCTAATCATTATGTTTTACACCTGAAACTAATATAATATTGTACACCAACTGTAATTGAAAAAATAAGAAAATTACTTTGAAAACAAAATAAAATAGTGAAATTCCTAGAATCAAAAAATAGAAAAGAGATTACTAGGGGCTTGAGGGAGAGGCAAATTGAGATTTACTAATCAATAGGCATAAAGTTTCATTTAAGGAAGATGAATAAGCTCTAGAGATCTGTTATACAATATTTTACCTATAGTTGACGATAATGTATTATACACAAAATATTTTATAAGGGTAGACCTTATGTTAAGTATTTTATGACAATAAAATAAAATTTTTAAAAAATGTTAAACAAGAGTGAATTTTTCCTTCTTCATCTGAGAGATGGGCCTAGCAATGAATGAAAGCTGCAAAGTTCTCTTTGGACTAAGAGAGAAGTCTTTAAGAGAAGAGTCAGTAAAAGGTCACATTCTTTGGAAGTACACAATCTTCGGTCTGATTTCCAGATGTAAAACTTGACCTGACTAGATGAGAAGAGAGGATAATGGCAGCCTACACTAGGACCCAGTCCTAGAACAGTCTAGATGTTGTGCAGAGCTGGAGAGAAAGAGATGGAGGGACAGGTCAAAGGGAGATCTCTGATGGACAACTGATCATCAGTGTGGCTTTTCAGCATCTAGGACCAAGGCTCTGAGCCAAAGAACCAAACTTTTGAAGAAAAGGAACAGACTAAGGCAGCTGCCCCAAAAGTTCCATCACCCTATAGAATTTGTGTGAATTGTATTTCATTATTTGAACTAGAAATAAAGAACTGGTCAAATATTTTGAGGGTTCTTTCTGTGTTCTTGACTTTTTGAACCAAAAGGCACACTAGGCAATGTGAGTCCAGGATGGTCCCATGTGGTGAAAGCTATCCTGTGGCCCTGTGGGATGGAGTGCCAGGGCCCAGCCTGGTGGAGCCCACAAGCAAAGCAGACCCTGTCACTGTGTCCCTGGAGAAGAAGCCCCTGGTGCAAACGCTCCTGGACGTCACTCTCATCTTCTGCATCAGCTTCGCCATCTTTCTCTGGAGCTACTTTGTCTAGCATGGGGTGAGCTGGGGGGATCAAGCTGTTTTTAATGCCCTGTTTTTTTAATGAAGGAAAAAATAAATATGGCTTTGTTTGTTTACCACAAAAAAGGGTTTGCTTTTGTTTTTGTTTTGTTTTGTTTTTGAGGATAAGGTGACAACTTTATTTCTTGGGGAGGGGGATGGTCAGAATCTTTTGGTAGGGCGGTACCACTTCCTCTTCACCGTTATGGGCTTCTGGCTGCGCAGGATGGTGCTGACTCTGCAGATGGCGGCCATGTGCAGACCCGGGAGGTACTTGTTATTGCGGATCATGTGTCAGATGCTGCTGAGGGTGGCCTAGGCGTTCTTATTGAAGGTGGTCCCCATGTAGGAGGTGGCCAGCTTTTCCTGGCCAGATTTCTGCTTCACGACAACCACCATGCCTTTGCCATCAGTGAAATTCCAGCTTCTTCTGTTCAAGGAAAACTTTCTTTTGATTAAACATTTTTTTAAATCATAAGATTGATTTTAAGAGAACAAGATGAAAGAATCAACAGCAGAACAGAGTGTTATGCACTTTCCCATGGCCGCCTCCACCTGCAGAAATTCCTTGCCTGCAGGGAACAGAACTGGGGGTTTAGTCGTTGAAAATTTCCCCATGATTTTATTAGGCTTCAATCACTTTGTTCCCCCTCTAAGGGGGAAAGATGCCCTATAGTCAGAAGTGTAATAAATCCTCTGCTGTTAGTAATTTTTTCTTTCCATGAGGTAATACAATAATTCTAGACCTGTAGCTCATCAAGTATGCTTCTTAACAACATCAAGAGAGTTTTCATAAACACCCAAAGGCCCACCCCTTCCACTCTGTCCATCACTAAATTGTTTATTATATTTGTGAGTCTGTTTTTGATTCATTTGTTCTTTTTATTTCTTAGATTCCACATATAAGTGAAATCATATAGTGTTTATCTTTCTCTGTCTGACTTAAGCACCTTCCAGTTTCATCAAAGGAATATCTTTTTCCATTCTCTTCCTTTTCATATGTAGGGGTCTTGTTTTCTTATCCTTTCAGCCACTCTATCTTTTGGTTGGAGCACTTAATTCTTTTCTATTTAAGGTAATTATTGATAGGAATGTAGTTGTTATCATTCTTTATTTCTGTTTTTGATACAAAAACAGTAATAAAGAAGTCCTTCTAACATTTTCTGTAAATAAAGAAGTCTCTCTAACATTTTCTGTAAATACTGGCTTGGTGGAGATAAATTCCTTTAGCTTATTTTTGTCTGGGAAGCTCTTTATCTGTCCTTCAACTCTAAATGATAGCTTTGCTGGATTAACTCTTCTTGGTTGTATGTCCTGAGTCTTCATCACATTGAATATTTTGTGCCAAGCCCTTCTGTCCTGTATAGTTTCTTTTGAGAAATCAGCTGCCAGTCTTATGGGTGTTCACTTATAAGTAATTATCTGTTTTTTTTCTCTTGCTGGTTTTAATACTTGTATTTAATCTTTGGCATTTTAATTATGATGTGTCTTGGTGTGGGCCTCTTTGGATCTATGATTTTTGAAATTCTCTGAGCTTCCTGGGGTTTTATGTCTATTTCCCTCACCAAACGGCTATTCAACATCTTTATTTTCTTTAGTTATGCTAATCAGATAGATATTTGGACCCTTAATAGGGTCCCATGTGCATGTCCTTGGCTTTCCTGTACTCTATATAGGGCATTTTATTCTTTTCTTTATTCACTTTGTTTATTTCTTTGTTTATTTCATTTAATGTACTTCTCATTTCAGAATGTGTTCCTCATTTCAGAATGGTTCCTTTTTATAATTTCCATTTCTACTTTATATTTTTATCCTTTTGTTGAGTTCTCACTGAATTCATCTACACTTCTCAAAAGTTCATTGAGCATCTTTATAACCAGTATTTTGAACTCTGCATCTGTTAGATTACTTGACTCCATTATTCATAGGTCTCTATTCTGTTCTCTCATATGTTTTCTGCTTCTTTGTCTTCCCATTTTGGCTGCCTTTCTGTATCTGTTTCTATGTACTAAGAAAATCTCCTAAGTCTCCCAGTCTTATTAGTGTGGATTTCTGAATTAGATGTCTAGTGGCACAGTCCTAAGAGGAGTTCAGCTACAAGCCAAACTTAGCCCAAGCCTCTACTCCTCTGGGGCCACATGTTAAGATTCAGCAAGCAATTTACAGATTCTTATATTACCTCAAAAAGCCGCACTAGAAACCAAGTCCAGCTGCCTCCAGTGTGAGTCTAGGTGTGGCTCAGCAAGGAGCACAGATATATCTGGATGTGGCTTGGGTAGGGTCGTGAGTTGGGGTAGGCAGAGTTTCAGGGAATCCTCTGGGTGGAGCAACCTCTCTTATCCAGTTTGATGATATCATGGCTATGGAGTCACTGTGTCTGGTGCACTAGTATGGAGGAGGGCTCAACAGGGAATAATGGATACTGCCAGCACTTCTGTATAGAGAGAGTCTCCCTCAGCCCTCACTCCAGCAATATCTCCCTGTAAGTCCCCGGTGCCTGCTGCGTGCAGCCAATCAGGCCCTGGTGTTCAGAGTGAGCAGGTCTGTCACCATGAAAATCTGCTCACAGATTCAGCCCCTTTAAGAGGCTTCTGCTGCTGCCACCACCTCCGTCTCACTCAGTTGCTCGAGACTAGGCAGCCCCGCATTTTCACCCCATCCTTCCTTCTGCCATTGCAGGGTGTTTTCTTTTATTTCTCTTTATTTGTATGGTGATTTTTCCTTGCTGTTGCTCCTTGTTCCAATCACAATTTTGATTGGGTCTCCAGAGGGATGATCAGAGCCTCTATCATCTATGCCATTTTTTTCTATCTAGGTATTTTTTTAATAGTTTTCGGTTATTCAACCAGAATGTGGTACATCTATACTTCATGTTTTTACTCATAGTAGATGAGTTTGAAATGTAGACCCATATTTACAGAAATCTTAAGATATGCAGTTACCAGATAACTTACCAAATGTAATAAATGTATACTATCCTCAGACTTATGTGGTTTTCCTCCCTTTCAGAGTAGGCATGGTCTTCCACCTTCATCATGATTTCAGGGATAGGACAGTCCATATATCTGGAGGAACAGGATGCAATGGATATTAAAATTTAGGTTTGCCACTTACTAGCTGTATGATCATAAGTAAGTAGCTTAACTGCTCAAGTTCCTCAGCATAAAATGAGAGTATTAGGCCAATCAGAATATGTAATTACTATGAAAATAAGGTGTTGTAATGAATAAAAGATTAGATGCATAGAAAATCCTTGCCAATATTTGTTCTTTACCTTTCATTGCAGTTTCTAGCACTGATGACCATCCCATCTTAGCCCAAATTGCCTGGAAAACAGAGCTCAGTGAAAGTTTAAATACTAATGCCTTATTAGACGATGCAAGGCCAGGGAAGTAAGAATGAGGGTAAAGGAAGAGACAAAGAAGGAAATGGAACAAATGGAAGAGTATGCATTACCAAGCTGGCAACAGCTTCACTACAAAAAGAGCTGATTAGTTCATCCTATCTCCCGAGGGGCCAGTAAGAACCACTGCATCTCAGAACATCATTTAAGAAATCGGGGTGACAGATGATATGCAGAATTCTTTCTATCACCTATCTCTAATTGGTTAACTCTCCTTCATGTGTTATTAGATACTGGCAGTATCTAGGAAAAACAGAGGCTCCACAAAGTCACCTGACAGTTATATCTCTGAGAATGCCAGGGTTCCTTGTCTGTGCCGGCAGTGGCAACAGTGGCTGGGTTTTATGACCACAGGAATGGGGTAAACTGGGACCATGAAGCAAGGCAGGTGGTTGAGGGCATTGAGGATGGTGGTGAACCGAACTGCGTTGGAGCATAAACTAAGTATGGTATATATTCATTGCAAAAACTGTTTTGGGGGTCCTAATATAGTATAGTAGATGGTAGGTATCTAGAGCAGAAGATTGTTGTGAGTATTGGAAAACATCACAAATGTGGCATCCTGAGCAGACTCAGGCACATAGTGAGTATTTAGTACATTTTAGCATATGCTGACTGTATTGCATTAGAGGCATAAGAAACAATCATCACCATGTGTGTGCATGTGTGTTTATGCATGTATGTATGCATGCGTGTGTGCATGTGTTATATATGTGTGTGTAAAGGGTGGTTCAAGACTAGGAAAGAATTAGACAATATCTCTGAATGATGAATTGATGGCTCTGTTGTTTATTCAAAGTCTATTTCAAACTAGACTATAGCAATCTGCTAAATTGAACATTCATTCAATTTTCAATATTTTTTGTAGGCTAACAAGAGTTATCTAGTTGATCACATTTGTAGTCTAGAAATGATAAGGTGTCCTTTCAGTCTGGGTATAAAAACATCCTCACCCTAATTTTATGTGAGATTTTAGGGCTATAGACTTGAGGAAGCCCTTCTATTAAGTTCATGTTGTTGAGACTACCTGAGGGATAGTGACTCTCATGAGGACACCCAATTTGCAAAGAGAAGACCATTACCCAACTAAAGTGGGAAGAAGACAAATAGGATCTGATATTTCTGTGAAGTTTATTAGCTCTGCTTTTCATGATGTGAATTTACTGTAAACACCAGGATATGGTCTGGCTAAAAGCTCCTGGACATGGGTATGAAGGTTCTTCCTCAGGCACCTTGGAGCTTGGAGCCCCTGGTGAGACCTGGTGTGGTCAGTGTGAAGCGAGTACAGGGCTGACCTTTCAGCAGCTGCTCTTGAAGGACAACTAATTCCATGGGTATATAAGTGAGCTTTCCATGCCCATTCACAGCAAGAAGGTCCATAACATCTTAGTTACCAAAGAGGAAAACCTGACAGAACTTCCCTGGGTACTTTGTATATCTTCTTAGAGAATTCCTTTTGTTTAAAACCTCCAAAGTGCACATTTCATTCATCCTCACAATTTTTTCATCTAAATACTCCTGTGATATTAAGAATAGAAAAGAGTTCCTTAGTAATACCTTAAGAACACAACAGTACATACGTGCAACATTTCATTCTTAGAATTCTGTGTGGAAAATCTTCACTCCAGCCATATGTATTATATGTATTATATGGTTGTCTTTGGACACCACATTTTAAATTAATTTATAAAAAGAGCAACAAAAAAACAAGAAGAGATGGCCAAACCATCTCAGGAAATATCTTTGTTACTTGTAGGACTCTCAGACAAAAATGAGCCTGGGACCACATTCTCTAAAGGATCATACTTCTCCAGGTTTGTTCTGCATGCATTAGGATTTTGCCTTGAAGAGTTCATTAGAATTGACTCAATTCAATTCAAAACAGATAATTCTGTGAGAAAGGCAAGAGTATAGCACGCACAGAGGCATGAGAGCATAGACTCTGAGCCAAGGCCCTAATCCTGACCCTCTTTAATTATTCTTTCTGGGCCTCAGTCTCATAAATTGTTTTTAAAAACTGATATAAGTATAACAATTATACCTGTCTTACAAAGTTGTTATAGAGATTGAATGAGTTAATATTTGTGAGCTTTAGAAAAGTGTTTGTTATGAATAAGGGTCTTATGACTCAGGACTGTCTTAATACAATGCAAGAACTTATTGAGACTGACTATACCCTTCTTCCACAAAGAGAAATATATACCATTCCTATGTCTACTTACATACAATGAAATATAAAGGCTACACAGTAGGTTCACGTATTCATCTCCAACTCCTCATTGAAAGACTGTGATGGTCATGAGAATAATTTCTTATTCATCTTTTTATTCTAAGTTCAGAGAATTGTTTCCTATGTATCTGTACCTCATTCAATTGTTGCTCCATGTAAAATTCTAAAGTATCTGCTTCTTGCTCCAGGATCCTTACTATTAATCATAGAACATTAATTGCCAGATGTGAACTCACAAAAAAAGGCATAATCTTAAGGAACTTAATTATCATTAATGAATTTTTACTGAAGGAATTATTTCCCTTTAATTGTCTCTGTGTCTTGTTTACCATTTCATCTTCACTTAAATACAAATAAATGGAATAAATAAATGGATAAGTGAATGAAAATGGTGGTCTTCTGATTGTAGGTTATGAGAATGGTTGCATTGGTATCATGCTGCTGAATCTTCCTAACTCTCTAACCACAATGTTCTGTTTCCATTCTCTTGGCCTAATATTCATCTACCACAATTTATATACTTTATGTGCTATTAGATGCAAAGGTCATTGGTGCTCTAGCAATTCAAGAACCTCCTCCCTCACCCCAAATCACAAAGATGAGACCCCTTCTTTGTAATGTTATGAAATATATCCCCTCTCTCCATAAATTTGCCTAAGAGAATTTCTACTTTGTTCATCTATGCTCTATATCCACTTCAGAGCTACTTCTGCAACAGTGGCTACATGGAAATATTTGCACTATTTTTTTTTTTACAAAACTCATACTTGCATTTATAAGGAGAAAAAAGTGGAGAAAGATATGATCTTTGAGCTATGTCACTGCTGTTATTAAATTATCTCTGTCACTCAGCTAGCAAATCAACAACAGATCCTCTTTGTGGGTCTCAATGCCAAAGCATAATATCAGTTGATTTTCAAGGTGGCAACCAGGTTATCTATGTCTAAACTCCTCCAGGCCAATTATCTTCAGAAAAAGATCTAAATTCTTCAATACTTATGACATTAGTGTGATTTATGCCTGTTTTTTTTTATTTTTTATAGACAGAAAATATAGTGTCTATTCATATAAACTTTATTATGAGTGTGCTGATTTCAGCAGTTATAATTTAACTGCTTAGAGAATTTTTAAAAAATACTATTGGATGAAAAAATTACCTTACCTTTTATCCCATTTTTACAAGATGTATTCAGCCAAATACCCATAAATATCTCCCATACTCATTTATTCTCCCATACTTATATACATACTACTCCCTCAAAAGATTATAATTAATTGTGATTTTAATAGCATTATATTTCAAACCAAATTTAGAGGAGGCAATGTATATATATATATATATATATATATATATATATATATATATGCCCATAGAATTATTAAAACATGGATTAAAATACAAAAATTGTTATGCACATACATATTAAAATTTCTAAGTATAGTGGGTGAATTCAAGGGCTCTTATATCAGAATACCCAGGTTAAATCTTGGCTGCATTGCTATTATCAGTTCAGATCAAGTTTAGCTGTCTATAATATAAAATCTCAAAAGGATAAAGTCAGAAACATGACAGAAGTTTACATATTTTTTTCAGAGAGAAACCCAAAACAAGATAGTCCAGGGCTCCACAAAGTCATTTGGCACCTCAGGCCTCTTGCTAATCTCCACATTACCCTCTGTAGGAAAAGACCTTCATTCCAAGGGCATAAGACCTTGCTAGAGCTCTAGCTGAAATATTTGTATTCTAGGGCTCAGGAGTCCCCATCCCCCAGGCCACAGACCAGTACCAGTCTGTGGCATTTTAGGAACAGGGCTGTGCAGGAAGAGGTGAGCAACAGGAGAGCAAGTGAAGCTTCATCTGTTTTTGCAGCCAGTCCCCAGTGCTAGCATCACCACTTCAGCTCCACCTCGGATCATCAGGCATTAGATTCTCATAGGAGAACTGGTCCTGGTGCCAGAAAAGTTGGGGACTGCCTATGCAATACAGTGGGGAAAGAGCAGAAAAGGCAAATCATGCATTTTAAAAAAGACTTCCTGCAAGTCCCACATGAGACTTCCTCCTACAGGTCATTGTCCAATCTTAGTAATGTGGCTACAACTATCTCTGAGGGACACTGAAAATGTATAATTTTAACAAAGAACAATATAATTTACTACCTCGGGCATAAAAATATAGTACACATACTACATATAGTAAAATTATGTGGTAGGATTTCAAGAAGATGTCTTTGATTACTTAGACCTAAAATTTCAACAACAGATCAATTTGAAATAAATGATACTGTCCACACAGAAGTCCTGAGGTCACTGTGTATCTGAGTGAACTTACTATGGAACATATTTTCTAGAAAGCAGCCAGTGTTTCCTATCTCGTCTCCCACTTTATGCTCCAGGCATACTGGCTACTCTCATGTTTTCTCAGCACACATTATAATCTCATTCTTCTTCTTTTCTTCATTTATTTCTTCTTTTGAAGATGTACTCATCCACTCTTAACCTCAGCTCTATTTGTTTAAATTCAATTTATTTTTTAAGATGTAGTTTAAATGCCTCCACTTCCACAAAGACTTATTGTTTTTACTTTTTGCCACACAGCAATATAAATAAACTTCTCGCTCTTTTGACCTCAGGTTGCATGTGTCTATTGTTTTATATTTCATATCACAGTTTTGTGTACATGTCTTTAATTAGATGTTATATTCTTTGAAAAAAAAATACTAACTTAGTCATCTTTGCATCCTTTTCTGTACTTGGTACAAGAGGATTAGTGAATAGAAAATGCTCACTAAAAATGTATTGAATTGAGGTGTTTGGATTAACATGGCGAAGTGAGAGATGTCTCCAGCCCTCTCCCCTTGAAATAACAATAAGCTGACTATTTAAAACTCAACAACAACAACAACAAAAATGCCCAAACTGCGCACCAGCGCATCTGAGTGTGGGATTTGTGCCTAAGAGCTACCACAGGTCAGAACTCCAGGTATCGGGCAGTAGACTGGGAGGAATAAAGCAGCTGCCTCTCACAGCTTCAAGAGCTCCCAGTAGGAAGAGGAGAAGGGGAGAAGAAGTGGGGAGTTACTTGAAAAGTCCTGCCCAGGAATGAGGTGAGCTCCATGAGGCTGACAGCAGGGTACAGTCATCGGGGCAGAAAAAAGAGAAGCAGGACAGCAGAAAAACAACAGTTGATTTTTACTGGCACCTTTGAAAAACTGAGACTGAGACACAGGTCCCAATTTCAACCCAGAAGACCCCTCCCCCAATATCCTCCAAGTCTGAAAACAATGGAACCCAGAGAAATCTGAGAAAATACTACCAAAACTGTGGCTAACACTGAAAGGGATTGAGACTGAGATTAGTGAGAGTGATTAAACATCTGTAAGTGGAAAAAAGGTATTATTAATGCTTTATATAAAGAAAGGATATAAGAGGCTTAGATGACACCTACTTGAAGCCAAAGAAAAGTGCCTTCTTTGCAATAGACTAAAGAGAGACCTTTATATAATAAAACTTCTTTCTGGAAAAACAGTAGAATACACTTCTATTTATGCCCTAGCAGAGAATAGTTTATTAAACACCATGAACAACCAAGATGATAAGGCATCTCAGAAATAAAGAGAAAAATCTTCAGAAAATAAGCTTACAGACATAGAAATATGTGTTTTAAGTGACAGAGAATTCAGGATGGTACTTTTGGAAAAAACTCAATGTGATCCGAAATGAATCATATCAATTTCAGGAATTAAAAAACAACTAGATGAGCAGAATGAGTTCCTTAGCCAGGAAACTGAAACCCTCAAAAAGAACAGAATAGATCTTCTGGAGATAAAAGCACACTGGAAGAGGTGAAAAATCAAATAGCAAGCTTGAGAAATAGAGTCAACCAAATGGAGGAAAGGATCAGTGATATGGAAGACAGAAATCTAGCAAGAACTAAAGAAAGAAGAGAGAACTCAAAGAATGAAAAACAATAAGAGAGAAATACAAGAACTAGGTGAAATCATCAGAAGAGGAAACAGAAATAATGGACATTATTGAATACGAGGAAAAGGAGAAGGGACTATAAAACATTTTCAGATAAATAATAGACGAGAATTTCTCAAATTAAAGGAATGAGCTAGAGCTTGGAATTCAAGAAGTCAACAAAACACCCACTTATCTCAAACCAAAAAGGCCTTCACCAAGACACTTTGTATTAAAATGATCAAAAATCAATGGCAAAGACAGAATTCTCAGGGCAGCCAAGGAGAAGACAGTAATATATAAAGGAAAAACCATTAGATTGTCGTCAGATTTCTCAGAACAAGCCTTACAAACTAGAAAGGAAAGGAACTACCAGCCAAGAATAATGTATCCAACTAAGCTCTCCTTTATATATGAAGGAGAAATAAAGACTTTTCCAGACATACAAATATTGAGGGAATTCTCCACTACAAGGCTTGTACTACAGAAAATATTCAAAGGGGCCAACTCATCTAAAAAAAATGACAAGAAATATATACATAATTAGAAATAAGGTGACTATTGGGCAAATAGAAGCAGAGGAGTGCAACCCTTACTAAGAACAGGGCATTATAAGCTTAAATAATAAGAGAATTGCCATAGCAAGATAGTGATGAACGTTAAGCATACATAGGGAAAAACTGAGACAACAATGACTGAAAAGGCAGGATTCAAAGATTCGAATTTGCAAAGGAGAATGAAGATAAGACACGTACAGAAGAAAATGGGAAACTATATATATATATATATATATATATATATATATATATATATATATATACCCCTTTACATATTCGTAATGGTAACCACACCTCAAAGATTCAGAACTGAAGTGTATAAAATAAAAGAAGAAGAATCAGAGGAAAAATCCACAAAAGCCAACCAAAACAAACAAACAAACAAACAAACAAATAAATAAAAACAGGAACACAAGGGTAAGGAAGTATTGGAAACACCGAGCTACCAGAAAGTAAAAGATAAAATGGCTATAAGAAGACCTCATATTTCAATAATCACCCTAAATGTAATAGACTGAACTCATCAATAAAAAGGCACAGACTTGCAGAATGGATCAAAAAAACAAAACACAACCATATGCTGCCTCCAAGAGACACATCTCAGCTCCAAAGACAAATATAAACTCAAAGTAAAAGAGTGGAAATTTCAAACAAACGACATTCAGAGAAAAGCAGGAGTAGCTTTACTAATATTGAATGAAATAGACTTGAAATTTAAAAAGGAAATAACATCCTTAAATGACACAGTAAACCAACTGGACATAATTGACATTTACAGAGACTTCCATTCCAAAACAGCTGCTTATACATTCTTCTCTAGTGCACGTGGAACATTCTCAAGAATAGACCACACACTGGGACACAGAGATAGCCTCAACAAATATAAAAGGTTGAAATAATACCAACCACATTCTCTGATCATAATGCTCTGAAACTAGAGATCAACTGCAAAAAGAAAGCAGGAAGAACTAGAAATACATGGAGATTAAACAACATGCTACTGAAGAATAACTGGGTCAGAAAAGAAATAAAAAGAGAGATCAAAGATACATAGAAAGGAATGGTAATGCTAGTACAATGTTTCAAAACTTCTGGGACACGGCAAAGGTGGTCATAAGAGGAAAGTTCATATCATTACAGGCCTATTTCCAAAAACAAGAATGAGCCCAAATAAACAACCTAACACTTCATCTTTAAAAACTACAAAAGGAAGAACAAATGAGGCCTAAAGTCAGCAGACGAAAGGAAATAATTAAAATTAGAGCAGAAATAAAGGAAACTGAAAACAACAACAACAACAACAACAACAACAGAAAAAATAAATGCAACAAAGAGCTGGTTCTTTGAGAAGGTTAATAAAATTGACAAACCCCTGGTTAGACTCACTAAAGAAAAAAGAGAAAGGACACAAATAAACAAAATCAGTGATGAAAGGGGAGATTACAACAGACATTCAGAAATGCAAAGGATCATACAAGAATACTAAGAAAAAGTATATGAGACCAAATTT